>JAEQML010045389.1:0-64277 GCA_016904865.1 Pissodes strobi
AGGAACAAAACACATATCATGTCTTAGACACTAAAGACCGAGGTACATTCACATCTGCCGCATGGAGGCGGGATTATAACCCAGATCTGTGCTTTGTCTCGAGGGATACAAAGAAACCACTGACGGCCTCAAGGAGCGTTTTCTCACACCCCACGTAGCCAGCATCGCCCTGTGATTATTAATATAGACATATCCATTCCGATAATGAGATTTGTGGAAGCGGTAATTGGTGCTGCAAAAGCAGCAATTCCAAGGGGATATCGAAGAACCAGGCTGGACTGAGAAATTCGATGAACTGTACGCGGAGGTCCTTGAAAGTGAAACCGAGAAATAGCCGACGAGCAACATCGACATAGCAAGACGCCAAAAATGGACGGAGACTGTCGAAAATATTGACTTTAGAAATTCAAGCCGGCAGGCTTGGTCCCTACTGTGTAGGCTCGGTGGCGCCGATCCACCCAAACATAGAGAAGATAAAGTATACCCTAACAATGTTCCAGCCCGCATAGTGTCTACATCTAGAGCACCTCGTGACATAACACATACAACTACAGTGAAAAGGGAATTAAAAGCTCTAAAGGGAACATGTGAAATTGATTCCGAGTATTCAACGGACAAATGTATTAGTGAAATAACAAAGGCCCTGAAAGAAATGAAACTAGGAAAAGCATCAGGTTTTGATGGTATTCATCCCGAGTTAGCGACCGAGTAATTTAGAAAATGGAGATTACAACCAAATGCTACAAAGACCGAAGTATCGGTCTTTCATCTTAACAACAAAATGGCAAATAGAGAACTACGTGTTGATCTTGATAATAAATTACTCACTCATAACAAACATAAAGAACACCTAGTAAAAACAGCAGCGAAACTAAGAACACGTAACAACATAATCCACACACTCTGCGGACCACTTGGGGCTCCTCAGCATCTACTTTGAGATCACCTGCACTTGGCTTGGTGTACCCGGTGGTGGAATACTGTGCTCCAGTGTAGCTCAACAGTAAATACATGCACATGATCGATACCCAACTAAACGTTACTATGGCTGCCTCCTCTCAGCCATATAGCTCCACCCAAGCTGCGCCGAGAACATGCCCTGGTTAGATAATTTAAGAAAATCATGGACAATTCTCAACTGCAAGTCCATAACTATATTTCTGACGTCCAGACAAACCGACTTCGATCCAGGCAACCCCCACTCAAGATGGCACAGGCGCTTTACCAAACTAAATCTGACGTAAATGCTCGATAGGAAGAAGAATGGGAAAGTAGCATAACACCCAGTGACCTTAGCATGCCATGCATATCCAGCAAACCAGAAGGATTTGACCTTCCCCGCAAGGTCTGCTCAACCCTTATCCGCATTAGAACCAACTGCAGAAAGTGTGCCGACTCCTTGCATAGATGGGGTAACCTTCCCTCTGCGGCCTGCGACTGTGGTGATGATAATATCACAGCACATATCATATTATGTGCCAAATATATAGTACAAGAATGTCCGCTAAGGGCATTCGCAGGTGACCCACAGAATTTACTAATGGCAACCCAGGAGTCAATTGAATATATATCGAATCTAGACATTTGTTTGTAATTTGATTTGTGTTCGACTATATACAACTTAGTGTCTGATATGTCCTTATATGTAATTGTATATAATATGTTTTTGTTTTTCTTTATTGTGGCATTATTGTACTGTGATGTTAAGCCATACGCTACATAAAATAAATGAGTTTTATGCAAACTATAATTTTGTTCACAGATACTTTTTGGCGACTACAAAATGGTAGATTTTCTTACATCAAGGTAAATTTTACGTTATAGTTTTTCTGGTAACTAAATAGGATCTCATTTAAAATGATTTGAATATGGGAAAATGGGCTAGGATCAGGCATTTCGGACATCTCCCCAGGGATAAGCAGGTGTCAATCCTATGGGCGATTTTGAGGTAAAATTTTACTTTAAACATCGAAGTTGTGGCAATTGATTTCTCCTTTGACATACCCAGGTATGCTTAGTATCTCCCTGACCAGTTCACAGTTAGTTGGTTCGTTTCATCTTGCCCTAAAGTCTTCATGGGTGATCTTTTTCATCGTATGTATCAACGTCGCGATAGGTAGGTTTGAAGGGCAAGCTACCATAATGTCTGAATCGACTGCCTTTCGAGCCAATTTGTCCGCTAATTTTTTCACCTTCGTATTGCGCATATCCTTTGACCCAGCACACAGAAATTCTATTTTTGCGGGCGGCATCCTCCAGTGAATTGTGATATTCTAGTACTCACCTGGCAGTAGGTTTAAAACTTTTCAGGGTCAGTAGTGCTTGTCTACTGTCCGCGTAGATTTTAGCAGTCTTGTGTTCAGTATTCATGCGAATAATCCCTTTTGCGGCTATGAATTAGCAGCAAGTTCAAACCGAACTATGCTTGCGTGTCCCTCCATAGACCATTTGAGTTCAATTAGCAAGCTTCGAGAATAAATTCCACAGCCTGCTTCTTGCTGGTTTTTTGAGTCACCCAAGAAAATGTTAACCGCACCTTCGGTTGAAGGCTCATTTGGCTTTATTTGTACATTATATAGTTTGTCGAAGACAAACTTGGGAGGTATGCTGTCTGCGCTGGCCTGCAGTAGTGGCAGTCTTCCGACTGCCCCTTCCTACAGGTAGCGCCTAATCTCTCCATATTCTACGCTGGTTTGCACACCAACGACTCTGAGCCATAGCAATGTACTCAGGACCACCTCTTTTAGATAAATATCTAGGGGCAGCAGGCACAAGATTACTTCCATGGCTCTGGTTGAGGTTGGTCTCCTAGTTATGGATAAAAACGTATGTTTATCGGAACTGCATCTGTTATTTTTTTGAATGGTGAATTTACAGCCGAGAGCTGAGCATTGTATTTTTGAAACACCCTATTTGAAACACCTGGTATGAAATACATTCCTAATATTTCTAATGTATATTGTAAAGATACAAATCGAATAACGTTTCTCAGAAGTTGGTATTTAAAAACAATAACACGTTTTTAAAATATGATGAACCTTCAGATTTTCTTCGATTTACGGATAAATATAAATAATATTTGTAACGGCAAAACAGCACTAATTTTATCCGACATTGATAAAACAGAAGTGTAATAAATGGTGTTAATGTGCTTAATACTGACAAATTACGCCGCTTTCAGATAAAGACAGCGATAAAGTTCCTTTTTATATTAATAATATACGATTTTAGCTAAAGGAACCGTAATGATCAAGCTGACAAGGAAAATAAATTGTTTAATAATAATACAAAATGCTTAGCCTTTTTAATCCTCGCTTGCTGCATTAACAAATAATAGCTATTGCGTTGAAAATAATGCTTGTATATATTATTGGTTCTAATATAGATTAATGGAAGAAGATAAGTAATTATATTAAATTGATTTATTAATTTAACTAGAAATTGCTTTTAAGCTTCTTGTGGTAATTAAAACTTCAAATTGTAGACATTTCAAGCGGGTGATAGTGTCATGCTGATCATAGTCATTATACGTGAATAAAATGAAAATAGTAAAATAAAGAAAATTTTTTAAACGCAAATGATGTGCTTAATATTTCTGTAAAAGTTTGTATATTTGCTCTTGGTATTTATTCTTTTTTTGGTATTTTGCAATTTCTACAATTCTCACAAAATTGTACCTGGAACCCAGTGCTATCCTCGTCCAAGTCACTAGCATACACATTAAGAAAATGCCACATTCTATATATAGGGGAATTTCTATGTAAGTTTGTCCTTGCAAAATTTAAATAAAATTGTTTCCTTTCTTTGCTGTCTAGTATTACCATTACTTATAGGACATGGAAGCATGGAGAGTATTACTGGGTAGTTTACTTTGTCATACAGAGTTTTTCTATAAAGATATTCAAGACAAATTTTGATTCTTCGGTTCTCCAGAGATAATCTTTCAAATAGCAATTTATTATGATCATATTCATGATTACGATAATACCCGAATTTTCCATACATATATTTAAGAAACCTACATTGTTCAAGGGATTTACTCCAAATATCATACTGAGAAGACCATACCATACTATTATATTTCAATTTAGGCAGCACGAGACTATCAAACCTTTTAAGACATACATCTATATTGTAACACGATTTGTTAATTGCTGGTTCACTCAGCGGTTTTAATTTTATTTGTGGGTCGAAGAGTTGGCAGATAGGCGAGGGCGCCACTAAATTTTTAACTAGGAATATATCGATAATTTTTGCGCATTGAAATCAGGGCAGTAAAATTTAGAAACATACCCTAGATGACCGTGAACTTTAGCTATAAAAGGTATTAATGAAAAGCACTTTTGACACTAACTTACTAAAATAAGCATCAGGATTCCAATTAAACTATTTGTTAAAATCTCTCACTCTAAAGATAATTAATTACGTTAAGTTTATGGCACTGCCCATAAACTAATGAGAAAATTTGTATATCGTCTAGATTATCACACTATTATATTCCTGAAGAATGCCTAAATCCTGTTTGGAAATAGTTTCAACTAAACCTTTAATTCTTGAGGTTCTGACTAATCGCAGTTAGTCACAAAGTACCAAAAATAAGCAGTATTTACTAAGCAAAAACTAATCTAAATTAATCCCATGGCAGCGATAATATAATTATACCAATTATTAATAGTTAATATAAAGATATACTCAATAAACGAATTAACTTATAATGCAAATATATTTATATATAGTCGGTAAGTATCTACAGGGACACACGACGTGAGCTCAGTTCGACAATAGCATTAAGGCGAAGAATTAGAGTTGCAAACTACAGTTATGTGAAACAATTTACTGTCATGCTGCTTACAGCCAATTACAGCAAAATAATTCAATTAATTATCATAGCAAAATACATTCTACACTCCAGAAAATATCAGATCTGATAATGAATGAAATAAGTATCTTTAAAAAAATATGATAAGAACAGGCATGACACAAAAATAGATGATAACCTAAAGCTGTTTATCAGTAAACTCAATAAACAAAAACGGTAAGTTCATTGAACTGAAACGAGAAGTAACAGTAATAGGTACGATACAAGATGGCAAACGACCTACAGTCGTTTAACAGTAAGTTCACTAAACAAAAGCTGTCAGCAACAGTAAAATGTAGGATATCACAAAATAGAAGACCTACAGTCTGGACAAAAGGCCTCTACCTGACGAAATGGAACCGGGAATTCTCTAGGTCGGCATAGAAAGGCAGCTGACAGACGTTCAGTCTCACGGAAGGTCCCTAGTTAACTTATAAATAATTTTAACTATTCAGTATAGATACATTAACATGTAGCAAACCTTTTTATATGAAGGGTTACTACACGATTCGGAAAATACGGTCGATAATTTCAGAAAATACACCTGGCAGGATATTTGCCAATTAATCTCGCAGCAAAATCAGGCGATAATTCGACCTGATGGTAAAAAATAACAACGATAATTTCAGATATTGTAGACTGTTCGTTTTTCACCGTCTACACGTTTGAAGCGTGCAGGAGAGAAAGCCCAGGAATCCGTCAATTCCAAAAGAGAAAACCTACTACATCCGTCAAAAGAGCGCTCGAAACGGAGTTTGGGCTTCGAGGAATTCAGAGCAGCAAGGTCGTGAGAGTATGGACAACACAAATCGACCAGTAAAAGGAAGAAATCGCACTACTGGATTTTGTAATATTCGCAACGCTACAATATCAAACCTTTTAGTTGACACTTTGGCTTGACAGACAACTAAAATTATGATATGACACATAGTAACTTAAATAATATATAAGTTATTTGATAAATATTATTGACATGTCTCAGATTAATTACCTGTAGATCAGAATCATCTTTTGATATGTGGAATTAATAAAAATTAACAAAAAGAGGCGTATCTTAACTTTCTCTAAATGTCGAGAAGCGTGCAGTAGCTAGAGAGATGTTTTGGCATGAAATTTAGACAAAATGTGGTCAAGTAGATGTAACGTCAAATAATCAGCTATTTCGGAGGCGTGTGTTTCGATGTATATATTACCACTATTTCCAATGACTTCCAGACGTAATAAATGGAAATACAGGTAAAGGCCAAACCTTGCCTTCGTGTGTATGATTACTTAGATATAGCTGAAAAAAACCTGCTGCAGTTTAAGCTTTTGTGAAAAAAATATAATTTTTTATTTCATCTCGTATATTAAAATAAACGAACGGAACATAATACTTTGCTACGCCAGTGTGTAGCTAAATAATGGAGCTACCCACCTGTGAAAAGTTTCACAAAATCCATTAAGCCGATCAATAGGTCTGATGTCACACAAAGAACTTTTGTTTAGTGACTTGTTTCCTATGTCCGTCAGTGTATTTCAGACAGTTTCTGGGAAAATTTTAGTTTAAAAATATTTTTCATTATTAACTAACTATTCTTATTAGTATTGCTGATTTTGTATTGCTCATAAGTAGTCCCGCAGTTTTGTTATTGTTAATACGCTCTCCACCAGTAAATACTTACATAGTGCTTTGTATTAGATAAAATTGGGGCACCAATCAGAAAAAAAATACTCAGATATAATTCATCACCGATCTCTTTGAAAATATAATAATACATTATTTGTCTACCTTATAAAAAAGCACGGAACAATGATTTTCATTTTATTATGTTGTTTCAGCTCGAAAATGAGCGAACAACCTTTTCGCTCCGTCCTTAAAGACAAAGATGCCAAACATATGATTTATATATTTACAAAATACAGTTCTGTGGAAAATTCCCTTCTCTTTGCTTTATCTCCTTGGAGATTAGGCCTGTTTTCTTTCGGATGAGATACAAGAAGTATTATACTGCGAGACTTATTTCTTGAATCAAAATACGAATCGATTTTACGAATTTCTATTGTGAAATATTACATCTTTTGAAAGTAAATGTCCGAGGAAATATCCTTCGGATTGGGATAAAAATAAATGATGCACATTGATCATTTAAGAATAATAATTCAATAGTTACTTTTCGTTTTTAGAGGACAATACGCAGTGGGGAGAGCAACTTAATTCGTATCCTGTCTAGGCTTGAAAAGAAAGGAAAAAGTAATATATTCTTATTTTTTACTACGTTAGTACCGTGCGTTCAATTTATCTTGATAACATTTTGATTAGCTGTAACTTTTTTGTTTTTAAAGATATCAAGGTAAACAAAAAAATAAAATATAGGGTTGGTGGCCAAGTTTTTTTCCAACATTACATATAAAACAAAACACTGACAATTTTCTGACATATAAGCCTACTTAATATTTTTTTAAATGAAACACCCCGTATATTACTACATTTTTGGACTCGCTAGAGAAATCTAAACACATTTCCTGTATAATATCCTATACCTATCTTTAGCTGTTTACGAAATATTGACAGTTGAAAGTTGGGCATTTTGACACTTTGACAGGCTCTAAAATCTAAACCGCGCGAGATCAAAGAAAACGGTTTGTACGTTCCTATCTTAGGTTTTCATAAGCTATCGAATGACAGTAACTTCTAATTTAACCCGCGGATAAAATTAACCGGAACTTTTAAACCTCAGGTTAAATTCAAAGTTACTGTCATTCGATAGCTTATGAAAGCCTAAGATAGGAATGTGCAAACCGTTTTATTCTTGTCGCGCGGTTTAGATTTTAGGGCCTGTCAAAGTGTCAAAATGCCCGACTTTCAACTGTCATTATTTCGTAAACAGCTTTTTAGGATATTATACACGAAATGTGTTTAGATTTCTCTAGAGAGTCCAAAAAATGTAGTAATATATAGGGTGTTCCAATTAAAAAAATATAAAGTAGGCTTATATGTCAGAAAATTGATAGTGTTTTGTTTTATATGTAACTTAGGAAAAAACTTGGCCACGAACCCTACATTTTGCTTTTTTGTTTACCTTGATATTTTTAAAAACAAAAAAGTTACAGCTAATCAAAATGTTATCAAGATAAATTGAACGCACGGTACATACCTAAAATTGCAATGATTCTGGCCAAATTATTGACTTTAAATCAGACACTTAATCGAAATTATTCCTCCTGAATATCAAGTGTATTATCGCAAAAATCACGAACAGTTAAGTTCAAAAGTACTTAGCTTGTCATAAAAACTATCTAGATGGATGGCAAAGGAAGATTTTGCATCTTGGATCTTTTGAGTTGTCTGGAGGAGTAATGACCTAAACTAAGCCAAACTCTAAGATAGACTTCTTCGAAAAAAAAGAACAATGCAGTATGCAACTTCCTGTCAAACTGTTGCTTCTTTTTGTCTAGAAGAATACCACCTGATTTTATTTTAAAACTAATAGATCTTTCTCTTCTTCCTTCACAATTTTTTGTGGTATTTCAGTTAGAGAAGTAAAGCTGAAGGTTTAGGGATATTGTACAACAGCAGTATTTCTTCCATTATTTTCATTTCTATTCTTTCTGAATATTCGCTTGCAATCAGATATTCCCACAATTTTTTCAAGTTATCTTGTAAACCTTAAATGTCGTAGAGCTTCCAAACTTAGAATATGGATCAATATGTTCTTGTTCTTTGATAAGAATTTCATAACTCAGTATGACACACCAATTTTGTAAAATTTAATTTTGATATTATGCACACAAGACGATCCACAGCTTTCAAAGCCTCAAGAGCCTCATGCCAAATACCTGACGCCGGAATTCTTATCAAGACGTTATAACAGGTGAAGCGAGAAACGAGTGCAAGCGTGTGATGGACGAAACTAAGGACAAACACAATCAAAGGATCAGGAATAAACTTTTGCAATGCCCCAGTGGTTCCAGGAATTTCTGGTCGGTAGCAAAGGCAGTAACAATTTTACAAAAACGTCTCTCCCACCTTTGACGGACGAACGTGGCATCACGGCGACTACAGCCAAGGAAAAAGCAAACATGCTCGCCAAAATGTTTTCATCGCACTCTACCTTAGACGTGCCCCAAAGCAAGACTCTCCCCACTATACCGAACATCAACACTACCATGGCAGAAGTCAAGTTTTCTCACCGTGATATTCGCAAAATCCTTAAACAACTAGATACGCAAAAGGCATCAGGACCGGACGGAATACCTGACATCGTGCTAAAGAACTGCGCCAACGAGCTAACACCCGTTTTTTCCAGGTTTTTTTCTCTTTCTTACAGAAAAGGGATTTACCCATCCTCTTGGAAAGTCGCTCGAGTGCAACCTGTTCCAAAAAAAGGCAAGAAAACCACGCCCTCAAACTATCGCCCAATTGCCTTGCTTCCAATAATCTCCAAAGTCATGGAACGTGTAGTCAACCAGCAACTACTCAAGTACCTCGAGAGCAACAGAATAATCAGCGATAATCAATACGGCTTTCGCAAAGAGAGATCGACAGGAGATATATTGGCCTATGTCACTCATATATGGAGTACGGCAATTGAAAACTACGGAGAGTCTCGAGCGATTGCGTTGGATATTTCAAAGGCATTCGACAGAGTTTGGCATGACGGACTGCTCAACAAACTGCCGTCCTTGGGACTGCCCGCCTCTCTCTGCAGCTGGCTGGCCAGTTTCCTTAAGAACCGATCCCTACACGTTGCAGTCGATGGACACATCTCGGACACATTCACCATCAACGCGGGCGTGCCTCAGGGCGCAATACTTTCACCAACTCTGTTCCTCTTCTATATTAATGACCTGCTGATCGAAACGAATAATCCTGTTGACAGTTTTGCAGATGACAGTACCCTTGTCTCCCACTTTAGATCAGAAAAACCCTTACCAGCGACTGAGACTCATCACCGCAGACAGGAGCAGATTACAGCTATTAATTAAGACCTGGAGAAAGTTCAAACTTGGAGCGACCGAAATTTGGTCCAGTTCAATGCAGCAAAGACTCAAGCAGCAACGTTTACTAAGAGGGCCAATACAGCGGGCCCTGACATCATTATGGCAGGATCGACCATTCCTTCATCTTCGTCAATCGGGCTGCTGGGTGTCTCGGTCAACAGCAATATGTCATGGCATGATCATGTTGCTAACATCGCAAAATCAGCCTCCAAGAAGCTTGGTGTGCTATTTCGCAACAAAAAACTCTATACACCGCAGCAGTTGCTCTTGCTGTACAAAGCGCAAATAAGACCGTGCCTAGAATATTGCTCACATATCTGGGGTGCCGCACCAAAGCATACCCTAAAGCTGCTGGATTCCATTCAGAATAGGGCTGTGCGTCTCGTCGGCGATCCGGAGTTGACCCGGAATATGGATAGTCTGGAACATCGCAGACATGTGGCCGAGATGTCTCTGTTTTACAGATACTTTCACGGCAGATGTTCCCAGGATTTGGCCCGCATAATCCCGCCCCTGGCAACTCCTGTCAGACAGTCCCCACAGTCGGCAGGAGCGCACCAGTTCGTCGTACAACTAGAAACACCTAGAACATCGCTTTATCAGAACTCCTTTGTCTGGCGCACTGCATCACTGTGGAACTCACTTCCAGGACATCTGTTTCCCACTAATTACAACCTACAAATATTCAAGAACCGTGTCAATCAACATCTTCGCACACACACCGCTCGTCGAGCGCCATAGGATCTCCCTTTAGTGTGTGAGCCACAGCAATAAAAAAAAAAGATATTTGTATCTTTTAAATGATTTCATAACTCGTTTGAGTATGACACATTATTCTTTTTTTAAATTAAAATTTGATATTACACACAAGGCGATCCACAATCATTAAAGAAATTTCATAACTTACTCGAGTATGACACACGATTCCTTTTTAAAATTGAATTTTGATATTTAACACAAGAGGCGATCCACAATCTTTAAAGAATTTTATAATTTATTCGAGTATGACACACCATTCTCTTTTAAAATTAAATTTTTCATATTGAACACACAAGGCAATTCACAATCTTTAGAGTCGAGTATGACCTGCCATTCTTTTTTAAAATTAGATTTTTATATTACGCCCAATATGATCCACTGTCATTGCATTGCCTGTTCTTAGAGTCTTCTTTACCTGCCCAAAAGCCAAAACTATGATGCCGTACGGGAAAAGCCAACTGAATTTCTTGGAGCAGAAGAGGAGGCTGCCGTTGCAGAATAATCTCAAAACCCTTGCATCTTCCTGGTTTGAGCAATTCAAGTAAGTTACGCGTGCCTAAATCTATTGAACCTCCTGATGTCAAATTTTCCATCCACATGTAAAATGTTGGATAAATCGAGCTCATTCGAACACAACAGAAAATGTAGACACTTATCTGATGAGAACAGAATCTATCTTAAATAAGGGTTCTTATCAGAGGTTATAATTGCAGCATATTGAAATGGAATATTATCGAATTGAGGCTAAAAAATGTTTCTCATAATTTATGAAGTTTACGTCCCAGATGAGTTCAGTATAGGAAAATACTATATTGAATTCTCGGCAGAAAATTCTTGAAAACATGGACAAGCTTCACATATATTTTTCTTCGTGTTTCAAATTATATGTTTCATGTGACCTTGCAATCGTTAAAATAGCTGATAAATAAATTCATTTGAAATTTGCATAGTTGTATTAGCTGTCCGTTTATAATTGTGTATCAATTATATTTATAAACTTTGCCTCACTGATCTCCTTCATCTGTATTGTACTCTAAGAATATAACAAAAGGTTCATGATGATCGAAATAAGATAAATGCTTCGAATTGAAATCTATTTGCTACACATTTGAATATAATTCCGTCAATCGCTGATCCATATTTTGTTGTGCCGAGCGAGCATAGCACCGACGCGACGTGTACTGGATTCCGTAATTTAGACAAATTATAGGTATTATTATTGCATTATTACCTAATTACCTTGATAGTTCAGGGCGACAGAATCTAGGACAACCATGAATTCGTTGGTGTTATCAATAAAGATAATAGTAATTGTTTAGAGGTTAAGTATAATATAGACAAACCCTGAAAGTGAATATTTATAGATGCACATTTATGTGTGAACAGAGAACTTTTTCTCATTAGATTCCTATTAGTGGTAAATCAAGCAGGTAACAGTGGTGGTGTAACTCAGGATATTGCTAAAGGAGTTTCAATAAGGCGAACTTTTGGGAGTTGTAGCCTTCTGTATAGCTGCCATAGCTGTTGTAGAGTACTATATCTACCGAGTGAAGTAAGGCATGGAAAAGAAGATACGGAAGGCAATCAGACGGAGTCAAGAGGTGCTGTAAAGCGGAAAGAGAAAGTCTAATAATTATTGTAAGCTATGTTTAATTTTCGGTTTAAGCTCTGGTAGCAGTACGGTAGAGTTGAGTGAAATTATAGAATTATGTAAGATTTTACAAACATTTTACGAAAATATTAGGAAAGAGTCAAGAGAGCGTCGTGAAAATTTAGCTAGATTAAATAAACTATCGATATACGTAGGAAAGTTAGAAAATAAATTTAATAACCTTAAAAAAGAGGTTAGCCTAGAGGCGGAAGACCCAGAGCAAAGTTTTAAAGAGTATTTTAGAGCCATCGAGGAGGAAGACAAGAAGAAACTTTAGGGAGAACTAGGATTAATAGCAATATAACAAGTATGTACGAAAAATTTGATATAAGGTCAGTAGCGGATTCAAAACAACAATTTTACCTCACCCCAACTGTCTAAAAGGGCTATAGCTTAAAAATTACCCCTCTGGGGGTACCAAAATATCAGCAAAAGGAATAGATTTGGATACTAAATTAAAAAAAATACAAACCAATCTCATTGTCCTCGGTGGTGTCAAACTCTTAAAATGATTAAGAAAATCATTAATATCACACGCGTGTTAACAAGAATTTTTCCTACGACTACTTTTGAAGATGAGAAAAAAAGCACAGCTGACGTGACTTGAAATCGCCTTATATCACACACCTGTTGAAAAATAAGTAGATTTGCCGATGCTGTCAATTTGGTTTGACATTTTGAATTGACAGATGTGGATGACGAGACTAGTATTTTTCAACGCACGCCGCACATATTGAAAAGTGCATTTCAACACGCGTTTGATATCAGTGGTTTTCTTAAGAATCTAAAGACTGGTTTTTATGTCATTTTTATAGATGGTAGTAGGAAAGTGTACCTGTACATGACTCGTCTGAAAGTACGTTTTTAACGTTGAAGGCTTTCTGCACTCGGCTAACGTCTCGTGCTAAATAACCTCCCCGTTTGAAAAGTAATACTTTCAACACTCGTTATATAAGATATTATTCCAACACTGAAGTTGAAAAGTACTTATCGTGTCATACTCATCGGTCAAGCCAAAGTTTCAAATCAATTACCTGTCAAATACTTTTTAACACATGGGCAGCCAAATTAACTGTGTATTTTCTCTCATTTTCATAAGCGGTCGTCAGAAAATTACTTTTCATTGCTCTTAAAACCGGTATCAAAAAGGGAAACAATGATTGAATATAAATATTTTTCGCAAACATAAATCCTCCGATTGGGTGCTTAGAAGGAACAATTCGCTTTGTCGTCGTTTTAAAGGTAAATCAACAGAACGTCAAGCTTTTGAAATAAAATGGAAATCAATATTTGCCGAGTACTCGTGTCTACTTTCGTTGCAAACTTACTGGGAGTTAGTAAACTGCCATGACATGTGTTTTTCTCGATAATTATTTCGAACAGTAAATGCGCAGTGGAGATCAAGTTTAAGAGGGTCTTTATTGATCATTTTTAGCGAGCTATGTTCATGCAAGAAGATAAATTTTTTATTATTATAAATATACTACATAATTTTGAAGCGAAGGATAAATATTTCTGCCATAAGCATAGTAATATCGGATATTCAAATACTTTGTGAGAAGTTTTAGGGAAGAGTATGAAGATGAAACTACATAACCTACATAAATAGACTTCTGCTTCGTCTTCGGTCGAGTCAACACACGTTGTGTAACGGCTCCTTTGTCTCCATTGGGTCAACACGTGGCAAAAGTTCAGTGACCGTTGTTTCTCCCCGAAAAAGAATCGGGTGTCCTAGCCAGAAAAATTCTCATTTACACCGGTATCCAGGCCGGGGGGAACTAGATGCTCCCGTGGGATAACTTCTGTCTGTGCCTGCAAAGATTCAGCTTACAGCTACCATTATATATTTGTTTGTGATAGTCGGAGCCCTCAAGAGAGCGCAAGCTAGATACCTTGAAGGGTCTAAAAATATAGTGGCACCGATCGGATCCAATAAGGGCATAACCATCTGGTAGGTTTGCCCCAACTCTAACTAAACCCTTACTGGGCGAATCCAACAAACAGTACCCCCCCCCCCCCCCCAATAATCTTCAGAAATAACACAATAATCATTAAGACATAGGTTAAATATCATGAGCGTAAAAGCAAATAAATCAAAAATATAACATAAGGAACTAGTAAAATAATAAATAAATTAATATGACAGTATGTAATAAAATAAATAGATGTAATTTATAAAAATAAGAATTCATGGTAGTAAAATTTTTCTATAAAACAAAAGGAAAAATGTTTCACAAGTATTATTATTAAAGGTCTGTAACTACTTCTTACCAATGTATATAAAGCACATAACCGCAGGAAAATGGACGCAGAAGATAACAAAGCTGAGACGAAAGAAAGGGTTTGATGAAAATGCAAAAAATATTATGTTGACTAAACGAATTCATTTTCGATCAGGAGAATAATAGACCTAATAATTTTGTGTCTCCAAATAATAATAATTCAAAAGCGCTGGTGCAGCAATAAAATGTGAATGTATGCAACTGCGACTGATCATTATTCTGTCAGACCAATACTGATTTCCTAAAATTCTGATGTCAAATCTGAAGAAATTTCCTTCGAACTCTCCCTCACTTTTTGGATTCCTACCCAACGTCAAATGACTTCACTTCCACCCCCCATCCTTTTATCCTTGACACTATAAACTACCTACGTCAGTTGCACATTTACCACACTTTGTCTCCACCCACCAACCACTCAAACTCCCTTATCCAAATTTTGTATTAAAAAAATATTTGTATCTTTTTCTTGTATACAGTTTTGTTGCTGCTGTTTTTGTTGTTTTATTTGCCGTTTTGTAAATTTTTGCTATTTCTACTACTTTTATTGGTTGAAAATGGACTTCCTAAACAAGTGTAGGAAAGCGCCGATGGAAAAGTAGTGAAGACTCAGTTAGTGGTACCAAGGAAGAAGATATCGGAAGTCCTGGAAGAAGTTCATAATGAAAAGTCTGGTGCTCATCTCGGAGTGAAGAAAACGATTGACAGCATCCGCGACAAATTTTACTCCGTCAACTACTGCCAGGATGTGAAATCGTGGTGTCGGCAGTGTTCAATCTATCGCGCAAGAAACAAAACAAGATTTAGGGGGAAAATTAAACAGTATAATGTGGGCCTACCATTTGGACGTACCGACATTGACGTAGCCCTTTTCCCAGAAACAAATAATTATAACAAGTACATTTTAGTGGCTGACTACTTGAGTAAAGGGCCTGAAGTATTTGCGATCCCCAATCAAGAAGCGGTTACCATAGGAGAGGTCCTCGTGAATAACCTATTCAGCAGATTTGGTGTTTCGTTAGAGCTGCACTCAGATCAGGGCCGCAACATCGAATCCAAGGTTTTCCAGAAAGTCTGTTGTTACGCAACATCCATAAAACATGAACTACAGCCGTACATCCACAATCAGTCTGCATGGTAGAGAGGTTTAACAAGACCATCGAAGAACATTTTTCAAAGGTTGAAGATGAACATCAGAAAGATTGGTACCAACACATACCACTATTTCTTATGCCATATAGATCAGCAGTCTATGACAGGACAGGACTAACACCAGCCATGGTTTTATTTGGAAGAGAACATCGTTTTCCCTGTGACCTATTATTTGTAACGCCAGATAACCAAATTATCAAAATTTAAGACTACGCGGACTTCCTTAAGGAAAAGTTACTATACATCCATGAACTAGTCAGAGAAAGCCAGTGACCAAATGAAGACACGATATGATCTCAAATATAATTCTATAGGACTTCAGATGAACTATAAAGTATGGTTATGAAATCCACAATGGAAAGAAGGAAGATCCTCCAAGCTAATGCCAGTATGGAAAGAACCCTATACAGTCATCAAAATAATTAATGAGGTGGTGTATAGAATTCAACGTAGCCCCAGAAGCAAACTGAAAGTTATTCACCTTGACATGTTTAAAGCATATCACGGACATGAAGTAGCTGATCGGAACAATCAGGTTTAAGAGGGAGGCAATGTCACGGCTTGTGATTATCTGAATGTTCCTGTGCTACTCTATATAACTAACTTGCGTCGTGTACGTTCTTTCAGTATGAGTCATCGCCGACGGAGAAGATTTGGGAGCTGTGGTAGATTCCCGATGCGCCCAGGCCTGGTAAAGAATAATAGAGAAGCCTCGCTTCGTCCGGAATATTCCCGACATATTTTAGGCTGAATATACCTAAAGAGGGGGTAAGTGTCCCCTCATTCCACTAATCGATTCTAAAAATGTCGATATTGCAGCATATATTCCTACTTATGGCAATATGTATAGAACTGACAATTATTAGAAGACTTACAATGGTTATATTTTCTACGCTAACGAACATATTAAAAAATCAGGAAATAACATTTCGTTAAAAAAATTGGGAAGAATAATTTGCTATTTTGCAGGCCACCCTCACCCACCCCTCAAGTTTTAAACCTTTAAATGGTACTAAAGTTTACCTAATATACTATTCAGGATACCAAAATTAATGAGATTTAAGTACGAATGTTGAAGAAATGTTTTAAAACTGGCCTTTGCAAAATTTGTCAGGAAAAATTAGAATAGGAAAGTAAAGGATGAAAAAGACCTCATGCCTAAATTAAAATACCATTACACTGCTAAAACTCCTTATTTTTTAGAATAACGCAAATTCTTTTTCCTCTTTTCTTAACTATACTAATAAATGCTCTCAACATGATTTCCATTTTTTTCCAAACAGAAATAAAGGCGATTTTCAAATTTCACCTCAATTTACTGAAAAATGTCTCTTGGAATAGCTCGGCAGACATCAATTATCCTCTGACGCAATTCCAGAGAAACCGGCCGTGTTAAAAATGAATCCATAGAGGTAAAGTCAGGTAATCTTGGCAGCCACTCAATTGTATTTCTCCTACCAATCGACTAGTTTGGATAATTTTGGTCCAATTGTTCTTTCGCCTCCGCAGCATAGTGTTGCCCTCACCATCTTCCTGGGAGTGTTAAATTTAGATTGCCTTGTAAGCCTCTTTAGTTTTCAAGTTAATGAACAATCATGGCTCTATAGTTGATTTTAGCATAAACTCTGCCGGTTAAAATTACTTCAATACAAAAGGAGTTATGATATTGTCTCACTATATTTCCGCTCAAACATTGACTTTTTGGGGATATAATAATAATAATAATAATAATAATAATAATAATAATAATAATAATAATAATAATAATAATAATAATAATAATAATAACAATAAATAGTTTATTATTCCATTGTAAATTAAATATACAGAAAAGATATACAAAATAAAGAATACAATCCTGGAATAAATGGCCCGATTTTCAGCTTCCTTTCGAGAGAAAGGTGCTGCTAAAGCCAATAAATGTACAAAAAAAAAAACATTTCAAGCTATATACCTAATCCTAAAAAAAAGAAAAGAGAGAGAGAAAAGAAAAAAGCAAGTCTAGGCAATTACATCAATAACTTAATCTAATTGATTTCACAATCATTCCTCAAGTAGCTGTTGTTTAATTATTTTTTTAAAAGAGAGCACTGAGAGATTATAATCAATTATTTTAAACTTATTTAATAAAAACGAAATTTGGTATGAAAACGATTTTTTATACAACTCTTTATTATGGCGTGGTATGGTTAAAATAAACTGTCGTCACAAATTCAAATTATGAACGTCAGTTCTAAATGTTAGTTTTTCAAACAGATAAGGAGGACTTTTAAACTTTATAATCTTGTAAAATAAACAAACTGAGTGCAGAGTACGCCGCTGGACCATGTTCAGCCACCCCAACTCCCCTGTTCTGTGAGAGACCCTCTGCCTACGTCTTATACCATAGATTAGGCGTATACAGTAGTTTTGCATTTTTTGAATTCTATTAACATCGATTAAGTCTAGAAATGGACCGTAAACGTTATCACAGTAATTAAAATGCGATAGAATTAAACTATCACATAGCATAGTTTTTGTTCTTCTAGATAAAGAGTGGCGATGCGAAAATATATGTTTAAGCATAGAAAAAGCTCTATTCATGCAAAGAGTGACGTGTTCTTTAAATTTTAACTTTTTATCCATAATTAGTCCCAAGTTTTTATGCGAGTTTTCAAAATTTACATCCTCGTTACCTATTCGAATGGATACTGTATTCGAAATCGACTCACGGACGCTATCAGCACAGAATAAGAGAGCTGCAGATTTTTGCGGATTAATTTTAAGCAGATGATCCTCAGAGATTTGCAACAAATTATTTAGATCATGATTTATTTGATAGTTTATGTTAGTTGCCTCTCCGGGATCAAAAGATATGTAGATTTGTGTGTCATCTGCGTAAAGGTGATAATTACAAAACTGTAAGCATTTTACAAAGCTGGATGTGTATATGCTAAAGAGAAGAGGACCCAGAATGCTACCCTGGGGAACACCCTTCGTGACACTATGTGACCCAGACCGCTCCCCATCAAGCATCACCCCCTGTGTCAGTCAAAAAAGATGAAATGAAGTCTACCGCACCCACATCAAAGCCAATGTATTTCAGAATTGCGATAAGAATACTGTGATGTAACATGTCAAAAGCTTTAGTATAATCAAGTAGTATAACTATAGTGGCTTTGCTGTGATCCAGTGCCAAAACCACATCGTCCACCAAGTCAGATAGGGCAGTACTACAGCTGTGTTCGGCTCTAAAGCCAGACTGTTTCTTTGGTAAAATATCATTATAGGAGAGGAAAGGTGAGATTTGCAATTTCATGACTTTTTCTAATATATTAGAATATGTGGGCAATATTGAGATAGACCGAAGGTGACTCAAATCCGAAGGGTTATTAATTTTAGGAATCGGGGTAACATTTGCCTCCTTCCAAGCCAGTGGAAAGTATGATCTGGTAATGCAACAATTTATTATATGTGTTATTACAGGTATAATTATTGGACAACAAAGAGCTATTAGAGTAATATTTAGTTTATCGGCCCCAAATGCTTTTGACTTTATTTTTAAAATTAAATGAGATATTAATTGCTCATTTACAGGAGTAAAAACAAATGTATTGTCATGCAAATGATTTCTGGAATAAAAGTCTATTAGGTTTTGATTAACAGTCGGGTTACTTCGTGATAATTCTGTAAAAAATATATTAAGTTTATTGATATCGCGAGTTAAGTGCTCGGGAATAGTTTTTGTTTTTTTATTTAAAAAATTAAGTTTCTTTAATTCATTCCACTGTTCTTTTGGGGTGCAATTTTGAAATTTATAGTTAAGATAAGCTTTTTTCTCCGCTCTAATTGACGACGTAGTCAAATTTCTCAACTGCTTATAGTAGTTCCAGTGTTCCGGGGATCGAGTTTGGCGAAAACGATCCAGGGCTTGATTGCGTAATTGTTTCATATATTTAATATTGTCAGTAATCCATGGACAGTAGTTATTTCTATGGTTTCTACCTATTCTAAGAGGGGCATGTGCGTCAAAAATATTTAAAATTGTGTTACTTAAGAATGTTATTTTCTCATCGATATTTTCCATTTCGTAAATAAGGTGCCATGAAGTTTGTTCCAGATCTCTCTGAAAATCAGCCACATTAATGCGAGATAATGCACGAAAACGAAAAACTGAATGGGTTGGTTCTGCAGTTTTAAAATTAAGAGTAGCATGTACCAGCAGATGGTCCGAAACATTTATATCCCTGACATCCACCTCTCTCACGGTTTTCGCGTCGATACAAATTAAGTCTATAAGCGTAGATGACTTATCACAATAATCGTGTAGGTTCTGTTATAATTTGTTCCATATTAAAGGTTGATAAAATATTAATAAACCTTTCTACTTGTGGTGAATCTACATCAAGCATATTTATATTAAAGTCACCACAGCACATAATATAATCGCACTGTGCATAAAAATCTATTAAAATGTCTTCAAAATATGTAAGAAACTCGGCAGTGCTGGAACCCGGTGGCCTATAGAGGTTTCCCACTATAAAGGTTTTATTATGGCACTGAATTTTTACCCAAATGTGCTCCACAGCCTCCCCGCACTCACTTAACAAAATTGAATAAGTCAAATCATCCCTCAGATATATACCCACACCACCACCGCGTCCGACCCTATCTTGTCTTATAAAATTATATTTATCTATATTAACCGCATTATTATTTACATTTGGGCTAAGCCAGCTTTCTGTAATACCCACTATTGAAAAGTTGAGTTTTATTACTTGCTCTTTAAATGTATCAAAGTTATCAAAGTTATTTTTAAGCGATCGAGTATTAATGTGAGCCAGACTTAGCATTTTATGGAAGATGAAGAAAAAAATTGAGTGTGTTCCTCTGTAAAAAGATGTGGATTAACGTCACTCCAGTTGCGACAGTTCTATTTATTTGCATGATCATTTAGGAATAAAGAAGACTCATTTCTAGAGTAAATGAATTGCCGTAATTCTTTCTCCCTGTCATGGATTCAAAAAACTGAATACATCAGTCTGAATCATCGTCTCCAAGTTCTTGCAAAATTTTTATTTCGTAAGAATGAAATTTAGGCATTTTCGTTACATTCCTATCAGATTCTCTGGGTACGCCCCCGGCAACTGCTGTTAATGCCGCTTTCAGAACTTTGCATTTAGAGGAACTTCAACCAATAACCTCAATCTGAGTATCTTCGTCCAGAAGTCGTTGTTGTCTTGGTTTATTACCAACGGAACTAGTTTCCAGTGAAAGCTTTAATGCAGACATGGTAGTTCTTAAAAAACACATACCCTGGGCACTATGAAGGAACAGTATTTCTACTCGTTGTTCCATTGAATACACCATTTCCAGCTTAAAGTATTTGGGCTATTGCAAAAAAAAATAAAGATTTTAGCACTACAATCGTGTATTAATTTAGACTCTGGATCTGTTTTCACCATGATTATTCTCTAATTATTCCTGTCAAATTTTGCAAAGCCGGTTTTAAAATATTTTTTAAAAATTTTGCCCACATTTCGTGACTAAATCACTAATTTTGGTATCGCTGAAAAGCATTCATAAACTTCCCAGAGAGGGGTCACACTCACAAGTTGAGTTCCATTTAAGGTTGTAAAGTGGATGAGGGTTTATACTTCAGGGGTGGATTTTTAATGTATTTTTGTAGCTGGCGTTTTTTTGTCTCTCTTGATACCATTTTTTTGTGCACAAAATATAGCCATTATAAGCTTTCAAATTTGTATATGTACCAACGCAGACAGACAGGCAGACATGCAGAGGTACCAAACAGGCAAACTCGAAAAAACTGCGAAAAAAATCAGTAAACGACACTAAAACAGCATATAACAGTTACAAATAGTAATATAAATAAGAAGGCAATAAAAAAAAAAACAATAAGACCACAACAAAAAAAAAATTAAAAGAAATTTTTAACTAAAAAAATATAATTAATTATCAATTTATTCATATGATTGAGACAAATTGGATTTCTGTGTCGTTGAAGCGAGTAGTGAGTGGCGTCATAATGGAGGAGCTAAAAGTGGGTTGAGTCCGTATGATATTGTGTAAAGGGACTAGAAGAGTGATGAGTAAGCAGGGAAGAAAGAAAGTAAGGGATTTTTCAATAGATTTGACATTCTAAGGAATCAGAATTATTCTGACATATGACCAAATATCCTACCGGTACTGCCACCTACTTTCACACACATATAAACTAAAGAGGCAAATATAAAATATCATTAATTAATATATTTATTTCATACAAAAAAAAATAACAAAATATAGGCAACAAAATAAACAGATATCGTTTAAGAATAAATAAATAAATAAATAAATAAATAAATCTTTATTAACGGTTTCCCATTGAAATATACAATATAAACATTATTACATTAGAGATCGAACCAATTAAACTTATACTAAAAAAAAAGAAAGACAAAGTCAAAAATTAAAATATGTCACTAACAACAAACAAACAAAAACACAATTATATAAAAGCAAAGAGCCAATACAGAATATCATGTCAAAAGAGCCAAATACACATCATGTCAGTTTCCTACGAATTGAGGTTTTAAATGTATTCAAACTCACATCAAAAAAACCAATATCATCACAGTGCTTATTCGCAGTTCTACACATTCTGCATATTGGACTATTTACACCAAAATTGGTTCTGTGAAATGGTATGTGAAATAACTCTGTACACCTTGTCTCTCTTTATGGTACTCGAAAATTAATTAATTCCAAGAGTTCTGGACAATGAAAAGTATTAATGATCTTAAACAAGGTGCACAAGTCATATTGATTCCTTCTTACTTGTAAGGTTGGGAGGTTCAACAGATTGTGCAAATAACCATAATCAATTAAGTCCAGAGGAATGCCGCATTCAAAATGTATTAGTCGTAAATTTTTTTTTTTTGAAGAAGGACTTATAATAATACACAATTCATCTGTATGTACAGAGTGGCCTGTTTATTATGAGATGACACCTTATCTCAGAATCTACGGGGTGCGCCAAAGAAAAGTTTAATACAAAAGTTGTTTGGATTTACTTAAAATTATAAAATAATATAATTTTATATGTACGTATTTTCGTGGACAAGTATCAACTTCCTTATTTTAAATAGAATACCCTGTATATTAAGGCGTTTTTGAATTCCTCGGAAAATTCTATATTTATCTTATATATATTATCCTATATCATCTAAGTCTAACTGTTTTTGACATATTTTAAATTTTATGCCAAAAATGACGTTTGCACGTCTAAATATAACTATCAATTTCTCCTATTGAATTCCTTTATTATTTAATTGGAGTTGGTTTCCTTGCAGAAGGGGATCTACTTTAGTGGTCTGTGTTGACATTTTTATAATAAATAAATACAGGGTGATCAAAAACTAACATTGAAAGTTTAAATGAGAAAATCGTTAAATTTTTTTCATATGGAAACCCCTATTTTTATAATTTTATCTTATTTAGCATTAAAAATAAGGGCGACTTTGTACAAAGTTGTCTATTCGAAAAACTTTTTTAACATTTTTCTATTGTAAAAATCCTATACGGCTTTCAAATTTTGTCATTATTTGGCCATGATGGCAAGGCGTGGCGAAATGAAACCATCAAGCACTACAGAAATTTCACTATTTCTTGTCGTCCGACAATACAGCTATTTATTATCCCAGCCCGGACAATTAAGTCATTAACCTTTCGTCGGGTGCAGCTGTTCTAGCAGATAAAACAGTCTTTAATATCCCCACCGCATAGGTACCCTCCTATTTTTAGATCAGCTATCGATACGTCCATGACAGTTTGTGTTAGAAAGTTTGATGTGCATGTGGCGTTATAATTTACAAATTATAAATATCGCATTTTAGCATAGAGAAGAACACTACCATTGGCCACCGTTTTATATTTCCAGACATATTATAGGAGGCTACGTATGCGGTGGAGATTTTAATACTATATGTTACCATACACGATGCAAAAGAAAGACTGTTGCATCTGCTAGAACAGCTGCGTCCGATGAAAGGTTAATAACTTAATCGTCCCGGCTCGACTGGGGTAATATGTAGGTGTATTGTCAGACGACAAAAAATTGTGTCATTTATGTAGTGCTCGATAATTTTTTTTTGCCACGCCTCGCCATCATGGCCAATTAATAACAAAACTTTAAAGCCATTTAGTATTTTTACAATAGAAATAATATTCCAAAACTACAAGTTTTTCGAATAGACAACATATATAAAAAATATATATAGAATTTTCCGAGGAATTCAAAAATGCCCTAACATACAGGGTATTCTATTTAAAATAAGGAAGTAGATATCTGTCCATGAAAATATGAACATCCTGTATATATATAAAAATATAATGTTTTAAATATCTAAGTAAATCCAAACAACTTTTGTATTAAACTTTTTTTTGGTACACTCCGGAGATTCTGATATAAGGTGTCATCCCATAATAAACGGGCCACACTGTACACCCTTTGTTGTTGTACACTTGTAAACCCTATATTATCTAATATGTTTCTTTTGAGCTCGAAAACCCATCTGATACTCCACTGCTTAAAATCGGAACTTTACTATGTTCTAATTTACTAATTCCACATATAAGCAAAGTCGAAGACTTTAATTGAATCTCAATAATGCAATTGGCTCGTGAATTACCTCACAACATACCTTGCTACACTAATGGCTTCTGTAACAATATTTTGGAAATGCATACATTAAAACTTTGCATATTTAATCAAGTTATAACAGGTCTTTGCTTTATTAGTCAACATTATTAAAACATTTGTGCGACAGCTACCGTTCCTCAAATTGAGTTATGCAGCATTCAACATTAATGGCTGTTGCATTTCTAATAATCGTACATTTACTGAAATCATGAACTCGACTCACGACTAGTCAGACAGATTAATTTTATGACTCTGGAATTCTTTTTAGTACTTAGAAATGACAAGAATTCCATTTTTATTTTTCAGCACGGAATAAACGACATAAGATTACAGCTCCATTATTCAAAAATTCCTGTCCTCCGTTAGCACGACTAGTATATAATGGAAACGTCACGTGAAAATTCCACTGTTGCATTTGACATTTGCTGAATGGGATTTCTTTAAAATTTGCATATTAGCTGGCGTCGTTGAGTTTATGTTAGAAGGGTATGTTCGTGCAATTAGATGTATTTATCAAAATGTCTTAATGTAATTAATTATACGAATTCAGTGCGTTGAAATAGCCAAAAGAACCATTTTATTTTACGTTAAGGGTCACACAGATATTGGCATACATAATATGATCAAATAGACTCGGTTTGCACTTTATCTAAATGCCATACATGGCATTTAATTGTTTATATTATTTTCCAATAAAGCAGAGTAAGCACATTTAATCTGGATAAAGTGCAATTTTACATATAAATTTGGGCTCTGTAATCTGGAATATCAGCATCAACAAGTACCATTTCTAACGCTCTGATATGTTGCGTAAATTAACTGTTTAAATATCCGCCTTTAATTTCTGATATATTCAGTCCAAGATCTTGGAATTATAAGACGATAAAACCATTTTTAATTTCTAAGTTAACCCTGGGTTGCCTACGTGGGGTACCACGTACGCTAAATCAGCAATTGTGCACAAGTGTTACTTGTGTTGTACTCTCGGGCCAAGCTAATTTTCAAGTTTAGTTTGCTCCATCGAGATAAAATAAAAGGAGACGCTATTACCGTTTGAATAATATGATAGAAGACTGTATCTGTAGGCTGACTAAGTGTAGGAACAATAAGTTATACATAATAATATGGTTACCCTTATTTAGCGTTTACCATTAGCAATTTATTCATGATTAAAGATACAAATATGCTGCTTACATTATAGAAAAAGTAGTGTGGAACACATTTGAAATTTCTTTCTAAAATCTGTATGCGTTTATGATACCAAACTGTCCCACTCCTGTGAAAGAACTATTTTCAGCACTTGTTACACATTTTTTATTCAGGCTAATTTAAGAGGGCAATTATAAGAAAAAATCAAAACCTTATTTATTTATCGTTCATTAGATAATACATTCTCGTTACTTTGATGCCTTATATTAGTTTTTTCCTAAATAAACACTTCTAATATTTAAATACCTTTCAATGACAGTTTTGATCAACAAAATTATGTGACTGTCAAAACCACAGTAATTGAAAACACAAACTTCTTGAAAATACCATTAAATATGTTATCAAAAGAGATGCCCCAACACCCAAAATAGCAATTTCGCGTTTCAAAAATACGCCAAAAATACTTTAAGTACGGCTCTGTTTATTGTTTATACTAACTTATGAAACGTTATTCCCGTAGATTTCTTCTTGTCTATACCGTCTCTGCTACAGCAACTGCGCATAGCATAAGATACCATAATGATTTACTCAAAACTAGCAAAAATATCACAAAAATCTTTAAAAAAATACAATTTAGGTGGATAGAAACCTCTCTGTTGCGGCGGTGACAGAAGTGTAGTAACAAGATGGCGGAAGTGAACATACATGTATCACGTAATGTCGCCTCCTTTATATTTTATCTCGATGGTTTGCTCTTAACTGTGGCAGATTCCGGTGGTTTTGTTTCGTTTGAAAATATAAATACGCGGCAAATTTATCAATTGGGACACACTTTTGTCCTGCACGATAGCTGAAATAAAATTTTTGCACGTTTTTTTTGGTACACTGAGAGAAAACCCTTTTAGCCATTAATAGAAATCTATTAACGTCAATAAGATATCGACATTACATAGACGCCAGAAAAGTGTCTTATCGTGGTGAATAGTGTTCTTTTTGGAAACATCTTTTAGCCGATAATAGTGTTTTTTGAGTGTTTTTTTTACTGGAATGAGGTAGCTTTTTAAAATCAATAGGCCATTTTTATTTGTGAGAGAGATTAACGGAATATTTCTTTTATATTATACTTCTTAAAGTTCCGCGGTTGCAACTCTGTCAAATAGCTACAAAACAATGAGAACTATTAAAATGCATATGCTATTAAGTAAGTCTCAAGTTTGAACTTGAAGGAAAATACTATGTGAACATTCAAGACAAATTATAAACAACGCGAGCGGTTAATGCAAGAGATTATAAACTTTAAACGTGCAACGATCAGCAAATTATATTACAGAAATACTCGAGCGAACAATCAATTCGGCTGGTCTTGTCTCTCACCCAAACCAATTCCTTGCATGCACACATGTACGTACGGTCCTAGCCTGGAACCTTATGACATGCGCATCTTAGTAATCGGGTATAGTGTAAATTTATCAAGTCTTTGACCAATAGGCATTGCTATTGCTTTTAACTGATGTAGCTTCTTCATCATCTGTTCTTACCTTACGTAGATCGATCCCGAATCTGAGCTACATAACCTGTACGCCATACAAGGCGTGACCTACAGGTCGTGACAATATATTCAAATGGCTAGAATAACATTTCAACAAACTATATTCAATTGTTCTTAAAGGAGGGGGAAGCCTCTAACCCCTTGAGGGTGCATCCCCAGGAGGCGGATAGGGGAATGCCTCCTAGATATGGGTGGTAGGAGGGAAATCAAATACCTCCCGCGGACCAACAGGCAAGGTAGCGTCTGACCCAGTGGGCGGCTACCAACAGCGTCGAACTCCATGTCAAGAGCGGCTGAAGCGATACAGGAAGGCAACGGGAATTTGTACACTGGGGTGGTACAAATTCCCAGGATATTACTATGGAGAGAAAACAAAACAGTACGGCCCCCAGTACCGGGCAGCCCTTAGGTGGGGGTGCGAAGAATCTCCCGACTCAACATAGCAAAATCACATCTACGCTTACAACCTGGAATGCCAGGAGCCTTTTTGCGGCTGGCAAGCTAGATAAAACCATTAAAGAAGCCCAAAGGCTTAACATTCATATATTGAGAATCAGCGAATTACGCTGGCCAGGTTCAGGAACGAGCAAGAATGAACATGGCACTCTCTATTACTCTGGTAGTGCACCTGAATTCAATTGCAAGGCCAACTGTTCAATATCAATGTAAGACAAGTATATGCCCCCACAGCAGAGCGACAACATAATGAACATGTTGAAGGTTTGTACGCTCTGATTGACAGAGTCCTCAGTAAACTTGGCAAAGACGAGTTTACCTTAATTATCGGTGATTTTAACGCCAAAATAGGGCAGGGTCGTCGAGCCGACTTGGTTGGTGACTTCGGCCTGGGCTCAAGCAACGCAAGAGAGGACAGACTGTGTGAATTCTGCCAGGAAAAGGAAATGGTTGTCATGAATACGTGGTTTAAACGCCCCAAAAGACGCCTTTATACCGGAAAAGAAGGTCGCGAACACATAAGAAATCAGATAGATTACATCACCATAAAGAAACGTTTCAGAAATTGCGTAAAATGTGTAATGACTCACCCCGGGGCAGACATTGGCTCCGACTACGTGCCACTCGTAGCAAGCATAGAACTTAAGTGATAGAAAAACGGAGGCTGGCGAAAAGCGACAGGGATAAGTATAAAGCAATCAACAAAGCCATAAAAGCAGAAATCAAGAAAGCAAAGGAATGTTGGATGAGATAGAGATGTAGAGAATTGGAGGAACTTGAGGACAAGTATGATATTTTTCAAATGCACACAAAAATCAAGGAAATAGCGGGAATCTATAAAAAAAATGACACCCGGTCGTCTTGTTAGACTCATCAAACCACCCCATCATAGACGAGAAGACAATTATAAATACATGGTTGCAGTACATAGAAAATCTTTTTAGCGACGAAGGAAAACAACAACGCAACAGAGGGACCGGACATACTCGATGAAGAGGTAATGCACGCCATCTGCATAGCAAGGAATAAAAAAGCTTCAGGACTGGACGAAATACCAACTGAAACTTATAGAGGATAAGAATATAGGCAAAATCACAAGCCTGTTTAATGCGATATATAATACCAACATAATCCCAGAGGACTGGCTCAAGTCAACTTTTATTACAATTCCTAAAGCATCCCGCCCGAAAAAAATGCAGTGACTACAGACTGATTAGCTCGATGAGCCACCTGCTAAAAACTCTCCTCCAAATCGTCCATGCCAGAATACGTAAAAATGCGAATTCGACCTTGATGATGCTCAAATGGGGTTCAGGAACGCCTTTGGAACCCGTGAAGCATTGTTCGGAATAAATGTCCTTCTCCAGAAGTGCCTTGATGGATTTCCCTGTTTCATAGACTATTAAAAGGCCTTTGACAGGGTGCGCCATTCTAAATTGATAAATATGCTGCGAGACATCCAGTTGGATAATATATTGGGGACAAACAGCTGAAGCACGAGTCGGTATGCTGACTACACCTGGTATGAAAATCTAAAGAGGTGTACGACAGGGCTGTATTCTATCACCCTTCTTGTTTACTCCGATAAAATCTTTAAAGAAGCCTTGGAAGAGGCGGAGTACGGAATTAAAATAAACGGCGTTCTACTAAATACCATTAGATATGCAGGTGACCTATGTTATCTTGAGCGAAAACATGGATGGTCTGCAGCAATTATTAAACAAAATCAGTGAAGTTGGCCACGAGTTCCGACTTAACATAAATGTTAAAATAGCCAATTTTATGATATTTAGCCGAAATAGCTACGAGAACGAGCAGCTCAACCTTGAGGGAAAGATAACAGAGCGTGTCAGCCAGGTTAAATATCTGAGAAGTATATTAACGGACACCTTGGACCCCGAAGTTGAGATAAGATATCGGATCGAAATGGCAAGAACAACTTTTCAACGAATGAGAACACTTTTTTGTGATGATAACCCAAACCTTAAATTACGCCAGTGTATGGTGAAGTGTTTTATTTGGTCAGTTCTTATATATGGGTTGGAATGCTGGACCTTAAATCGGCTAGAAGCATTTGAAATGTGGATTCATCGTAGAATGCTGCGGGTTCTGCAGACTGATCTCCTGTCCAATGTCAAGTGTTGAGACGAGCCAGGGTGGAGAGACAAAAAAGGGTCACAGTGAAATGTCGTAAAATTGTTTACCTTCGCCACATCTTACGCGGAGAAAAGTGTCATCTTCTCCAGTTGATCATGAAAGGAAAAATAGAAGGCAAGTGGGGTGTTGGAAGAAGGCATATCTCTTGGCTGAGAAACATTAGGGAGTAGACAGGCATCCGGAACGATGTTGACCTGCTCAGGGTTGCAGAGTATAGAGACGTACTCTCTGCACTAATCGCTAACATTCGGGTGACCGGACATGGCACATAAAGAAGAAGAAGAAGCTCATAAAAGTCCTTATTATAGTGATTACAGCAGAATTATAATTACAAAAATGTTTATCTTAGGGTTCCCAACCCAAACCAACAAATAATATAATCTAATTATCTCATTTTCCACAGTGTAAGTTTATTTTATATATTTGTGTATTAGATATGGAAACCAAGGACACCAATAAGCGGTTGAAATGGGTAGATGAGACTGATGAAGAAGAAGTATTCGGGGAAGCTAATTCGGATGAAGATGATGGAGATTGTTCCAAAGAGGCTATACATAACACAGATTCCGAGCAAGATAATGGTGAAGCTGTTGTTGATGGACAATTTAAAGGATAGTAATGAAACAATCTTTGTATGCCATGCAAAATTTAATCCAAAAGGGATATATCCATGGATATGTCCTTTGTCCACTGACAAGTAACACTGATGATGGCTACGGCCGAAAGCGCTTTGTTACGCTATTTATAGAAGTCCCTTTTGGATTAAATTTTGCATGACATACAAAGATTGTTTCATTTCTATGTTTCGTACATGCATACAGCCTTTACCCTTCATTTAATTAAAAGGATGGTTTGGTGATGATAATGACACGCCTTGTTTCATGTCATTGGAATAATATTGCTCTACATTATACAATAATACAAACAACCCTTTTCCGTTAACAAAAGCAAACGAGCCATCTTCGGAAGCATTTTGATGTTTTATCATGAGGTCTCGCTTGGGTGTACAGGGTCATTTTTTATATTTTCCCACCCCCCTTAACTTTTTGTGCCACTGTGTAGAAAAAAGATGTAAATATAAAAGTTGTAGAGCTGGAGAAGTAGTTGTCAGAAAACATATTTTTGTCTATACAGGGTGTTGCAAAAAGTGCGAAAAACAAAAAATATATTTTATTTAAATGGGACACCCTGTATATTTCTCCTCAGGACGAGAGATCTTTATTCTCCGATTACAAAAATATATAATGTGTCAAAATAGCCGTGAATCACAGTGACAAAAACAGCTATTAAGTCAAATTATTGGCTCTATTTTTTATGAAGGCTCCCTAACTGGCGAAAGATATTTACAATTTTTAAATCAGGAAACAGAGGTTCTCTTGGTATGCTTCCAATTCGCCAATATGCTCAAATAATAGGGGGGGAACCGTCCACTGGCCACCGAACAGCCCAGATCTAACGCCTTTAGATGCGTTTTTGTGGGGATATTTAAAAACAAAGTTTATGCTCAGAGAAGAGCCATTATTGAAGAGCTCAGGGTGAGAATTTTATACTATATAAACGACCTTAACCAGAACAATCCAATTTTGAGTACTCATGCAACAAATAAATTGGAAGGCGACTTCCGAGATTGTATCAATAGTGGGCATATTCAACAATAATTGAAATACTGAAACTGTTTTATCAAACATGTTAAGATACGAATTTGTATAATAATAATAAAAAAATATTAAAACAATGATTTATTTTATTTAACTTTTAAAGTTAAATAGTTCAGAAATGGCTTAAGCAAATGTAGACAAATTATATATTTTTGTAATCGGAGAACAAAGATCTTTCATCCTGATGACCCATAAGTTGTTTGCAACGTGAACATCGGACAAAGCGATTACTGTTTTTTTATTGAGATTTTGGCCTTTTAATCCAAAATTAATGAATGTGAGTCATATCAAAGTGTACAGAAAGTTCTGCTGATTGTATCAATAGTATAGTGAGCATTGTGATAGCATTGTTGTTCGCGAAAATTAAGTTAAACGATTCTAAAATTGATCAAGAATAAAAGTAAATAACAACAAAAAAACGTTGGGCATTATCAGATAAGGAGATAAGGCGAGCGTCCAAGGGAATTCCACCGAGGAGTTTTCGCATAAACAAATTATTAACTGCCGCTCTCCCCTTTCAGCGACGTTATTCTGGAAGGATGCAACGATCTTTTAAATGTTGTAAAAACAAGGAGTTCACAAATTTCTGTTGCATTGTTTGTTGCAGTGTTTTACATCCTAGTTGTTTGGATCGATTAAATGAGGTAGTTAAACTCGGGGGATACACAATCTATTGTTCTGCAAAATGTCAGTCTTCAGAACAAGAGTTAAGAGAAAGGGAAAAGCTATATTTAGAAAATATAAGTGAGCTAAAAAATGAGCTTAACGACAAAAATAAGCATATTGACAGACTGAAAAGGAATAGTGCGGCTTTTGACGATGTTGCAATCGATGTTGAAAGTAGGCTTGTATCTGATTTGGAGAAACAAAATAAGCAAATTCGATCACTGTGTGCTGAAATTACCGTACTCAAAAAAAGTGAGGCGGATCTTAAGGAGAGACTAAAATCTGCCAGTAATGTTGAACAAAGCCTAATGAGATTGTAGAGCAAGCCTTGAACTATGGTAGACGTTTGACAAAAAACAACTTTTTATTTGTTTTTGTTAGCTCTGAAAATGCTATTAGAGGAATACAAATTACAAACGATGATGTTAATAAACTGTTATCTGTTTCGCAAACGACAAACTTGTCGATCATCGGTCCTCCATTTGCTCTAAACCGGAAAGTTATCAATGATATCATTTATAGTAATAATATTTTGATGTGTTCATTAGTGCATAGCGGCCCCAACAAATCAGTGTTTTTAACTTTTGACAGCTTCATGCATGACTATGAACGATCTTACTATGGTGTACCATCCTATAACTCAAAAAAACTAATTTGTAAGTATATAATAAGTCATATATTGAATGTAAATATTAAAAAGGGGTGTAAAAACGATCTGGCACTAACTGTTCCTCTAGTGTTGAACCCTGAGATTAAGCGGACTCGGACAACGTCAATTTCGGAAAAGGAACCAAAAAGCAGTGATTTTTTAGGCTAAGTAAGGGAGTTTTCTTTAAGATAATGCACTTGAACATACAAAGTGCTCGAAACAAGACTGACGAACTGCTGCTATTTGTTAATTCTCTTAATTATCCGCACGTAATTCTTTTAACAGAACATTGGCTTAATGAAAATGAAAATATATTTTTACCTGACTACCAAGTAGTGACTAAATACTCTAGAATAAACACAATTCACGGCGGTTCTTTAATATTAATTGAAAAACACTTTTTGAACCTGTTTTCTTTTATTAGTTTTGATAGGTGTAATGTCATGTTGGTTGAGGGGGAGTTCGAGTTCTCTGTGGTTTGTTCACTTGATTTGAATGTTTTTATTATCTGTTTATAGGCCACCCAAGGCAAATGCAAATTTATTTATAACTAGACTGGAGCTCTTGATCTCTGAAATTCCTTCTCGTGCAGATATTATTTTATCAGGTGACTTTAATATAGATTATCTTGACAAATTTCACTCAAATGTTATCTTAATTAGCAGTCTGTTTTATTCCTTCAATCTAACGATGTATGTGAGGGAACCTACGAGAATCACTCAGTCCTCTGCTAAGCTATTGGATTATATGTGTTCGAGTGAAAATGACAAAATAAAAAATGTAAAAACTCTAGTAGTTAATGCGGGTATATCAGATCATGAAGCCATTCTGAGTGAATTCAGAATTGGTGTAAAATGTAATACGGTATGAGCATATAAACGTCGAGCCAGGTTGTATACAAGAAAAAATTTCAATAGGTTTACTGAATTGTGTGCTGCTGCGAGGTGGAATGAAATATTTAGCTCAGTAAATCCACTCGATCAATTCCATTGCATGTTGTTGGGTTTGATTGATGGGGCCTTTCCGATCAGAACTTTAAAAAAGAAAATCAATAGCCCTTGGTTTACAAAGGCTTTGAAGATATCGGCACAAAATATGCGTTGCTTGCATAAAACACGGAAGTTTTTCTTTAATAATGCTATGTTTATGGAATATTTTAGTAAATACCGACAAATATATAGGAAACTTATTGTTGTGGCAAAACGTGACTATTTTTGTAACAGAATAAAAAAAAGTTACAATAAACAAAAGGAATCCTGGAATATTGTTAGAGATTTGAGTGGCGCAAAGCGGGGATTGCATGATTGCGGTATTGACGCAAACGATTTAAATTCATTTTATTGTACTATTGCCGAAGAGTTGTCGAGCAGAGTGAGGGTCAGAGAAGATGCTTTGGGATACCTTGCTGATATTTCAGTACGAGACACCTTTTTCTTTTCGCCAACTGACGTCAATGAACTGGAACAAACGTTTAAAGACATTAAAAATAAGAATGCAACCGGATGGGATAGGATGTCATTGAGGGTTCTTACTAGACTTCCACATATTGCTATTCACACTATGGCCATGGCTATAAATTGGTCTTTCTCTATGGGCATCTTTCCATCTTGCTTAAAACAAGCAACTGTCGTTCCTTTTTTTAAAGGGGGTGATCCTGAATTATGTTCCAACTACCGTCCCATTTCAATGTTACCAACGCTAGCAAAAGTCATAGAGAGAATCGTTAAGAAACGTACGTTGGATTTTCTTGAGAAACATAGATTGCTTAATGCTTCACAGTTCGGCTTTTTAAATTCCATGAGCACGAATGATGCTATATTCTCATTCATACATTCATTGTACTGTGGACTAAATGAGGGGGATGTTGCTGCAGCGGTATTCTGTGATATCGCAAAGGCTTTTGACTGTGTGAATCACAGAGTGCTGCTCAATAAACTTGTAAGGTATGGATTCAGGGTTAGAGCCTTGGACTGGTTTGCCTCCTACTTGTCAAATAGGTGTCAGATCGTCAGCATAAACAGTGCGGAATCAAACAAATTGAAAGTCTCTGCGGGTGTTCCCCAGGGGTCTGTACTCGAGCCCTTATTATTTCTAATTTATGTCAATGACCTGCCCTGTTTGAACATATCTGGGACTTTTATCGTTTTCGCTGATGACACCACTATACTCTGGCGGCACAAGGATCCTCTGCAGCTTCAGGGCATGATTGCGAGGGATTTAATCACTATCAAGAAATGGTGCGATGCTAACTATTTAACATTGAATGTAAGTAAAACAAATGTCGTGTGTTTTAAGTGTGATTTAAACAATATTCTATTGGATACCAAACCTGTAACTAACCTCCAGGTCAACAAATTCCTTGGTATTCGTATTGACGACAAACTGAAATTTGCAGATCATGTTTTATCTTTGAATAAGAGGCTTGCACAGAGCTGCTATGCGATCAGGGTCATCTCTCGCGAATTGGATATCGATGTTGCAAAGAGTGTGTACTATGCGCTGATTGAGGCACGCCTTCGCTATGGCATATGTTTTTGGGGATGTTGTGGGGATTGTCTTTTTCGATCGGTTTTTGTCTTGCAGAAACGAGCAATAAGATTTGTTTGCAGGGCTAAGCCCAGAGAGTCGTGCAGACCACTATTCCTCTCCTTGAGGATACTTACCTTGGCTTCATTGTTTATTCTGGAAACGGTATGTCTTGTCCGTGAAAAATTTCGATCGGAAATTGAGCAACAGTGTAGTTATGCAACTCGCTTTAATGATTTCACTGTTAAACTTACTATACCAACTACTGAACTAATAAAGCGATCAGTCATATATTCGGGAAAGAAGATGTTTAATAGACTACCAGGTTCCATAAGACGAATTGGCTGTAGAAGGCATTTTAAAAAAGCTGTAAAAGAATTTCTGATTGGAAAGGTTTACTATAGCGAGGATGAGTTCTTTTTGGACTCGGTTGCTTGATTTAGACTGAGTTGGTTTTTATTAGATTGTATGTTTAGAATCGTATGTGATGCATAGTAAAAGTTGTATTTCCAAAGTTTCTGTGCTCTGTTAATTTTAATAATGTATTTCCAAAGTTTCTGTGCTCTGTTAATTTTAATAAGATTTGTCGCTATAATAATTGTTATTTTAATCTTGTGGTTTTGTTTAGTGTTTAGTAGCTTTGTCAATGAGATTATTTTTGAGTCTTAGACAATAAAGCATATTTTGAATTTGAATTTGAATTTGAAATATACAGGGTATGGCATTTAAAAAATATATTTTTTTGTTTTTCACACTTTTTGCAACACCCTGTTTAGTCAAAAAAATATTTTCTGAGAACTTCTTCTCAAGCACTACAACTTTCGCATTTACATATTTTTTTTCTACACAGTGGCACAAAAAAGTTAAAGGGGTGGGAAAATATAAAAAATTACCCTGTAGATACCTATTTTGCTGATCAGCAAAAGGTAATAATGTAAATATACGGTAACGATTATCTTATTGAAGTGCGGTCACTCAACAGAGATGCAAAATATTTTTGCAGCATAACCGCGTCTGATCACCCCCACCCCCCCTGCCGCCCCAATATTGAAAAATTGAAATATACAGCCGATTTTAATTTTATGTTTTCTTCTGTTGAAAATTGTGCCACTGACTATCGTTTGTTATACTTTAAAAATACTTTAATGGAATAGAACCGTTTCCTGGAAAATTTTCTCTGGGAACTTGTTGTATAAGGGGTAGCAACCAAAACTCTAACTTATCGATTATAACGAAAATATCCTCTGGCCAAATGCCTATTTTGCCAACTTGTTATTCGATGAAATAGCCAAAATATGTTCTGACCCGAGATGTCAAGACCACAACACAACTCTATGCGAGGTTTCGTTCGTGCGAAAATTTTTCTATATGAGTTTCGCCGGCGCAACTTAGAATTTAAGGTTTTGACTTCTCGCTATTAATAATTTATTTTCCTCTGGTCACGATCTTGTATACGAAAAAGTTACGTTGCTTTCTTGACATTTCTTAGGTATAAAAAAAACCCTCGTTTCCAACAAAATCTCTCTTGCAAATATAAATCATCCGTTCGGTTGCTTTGTTTTATAAGAGACAAAATTTGCTTTATCTTTGTTTGGAAGGTAAATCAGCAGAACGGAGGGATTTAAGACAAAACGAAAATCAATATTAGAGGAACACTTCACCTTTTTAGTCTGTGAGAGAAATGTTTTATAAGGGGTGATAGTTCGTAAATTTTAGTATTGTTTTTAGGGAGAGTTTCGTAATTAAACGGAAGCGAAGATTAGCCGAAATTTCGGTTTTATTAATGATTAATATAGAAACTGAATTAAATTAGTTCACAATAATTGTCAACTTCAGGAAGTACTAGCTTCATGATCCTTATAACTATAAGCGTTCAGAAAAATTATTTTGACTGAATATCTAAATAATCACTGACATCCACTTGTAAATGGACACAGTCTTCAAACTAAGGCATTTGAAGTATTTATTGAAATATGCAAACTGAAAGATAGTTTAGTGTGCTACTATGTGCGAATATGAACTTCCAAGCTTCTTTCCTGAGCACTTATCGACCAACATTTTGATTTCAATTTACTTTTTTTTACAAAAATAGATATTGTTAAAGAGGATTTAGCCTTGAGGCAATTTTAGGTTCCTTCGGAATGCGTGTCAACGAGGATTTGGGCGCTAACCACCACGTGTGGCAGAGATTATGGCTTAGGGTGATCCTCTTTGCTCTTGCAGGTTGCGTAGCTTAGATGGCGATGATGATGAAAGACAAAAACTCGCTTCGTTACTAAAGATATGTGTATTACTGCCCAGGTTTAGTATACATGAAGGCATGCACTTAGGTTGCTAACTATGTTTAAATATATTTCACCAGAGAAGCGTGGAACGCATCACTATTCGTTGAAGACTTATCAGACGCGACCCGTTCAGTTTCATGAGACAAATTGAGGGATCCTTGAAATAATTTATGTTGAGGTTGGGAGAGTTCCTTAGATTACTTTATAGAGATGACTTTAATTAACTTATTTTTTATTTTCTTTTAACTGACGTGTTCTAAGAGAAATTTATTTGTGCGTTCTCCGTAAAGGAACAAAATGCGAAAGAGAGTTCAACCCCCCAGAGTCTTTCCCGTTAAGGTACAAAATAACTCTGGTTGAACACCCAAGAGCCTTTCCCGTGAAGGTACAAAATAGCTCTAGATGAACAGTGGGATGAACGCTCCCTAAAGGATCCACGAACTGAACCAAGTTGTTAACTCGGTCCCCTCGATCTTTTATACTATTATATTTGTTGAATGTTTACTGACTGTTTTTAAAACATGTTTAGATAATAATCATAATAATTATGCTTCAAGATCAAGCATCAAGTTCAAACTTTAAACTGAGTGTTCTTTTATAGTGAATACGATTTCTAGTTTACACTTGCCCCCCTCCCTCTTGCATTGGTCCCCAATGCAAAAACAGTTTATGATTTTTTTTTCTTTAACTGATTTTTATCTTGTACAAAACATATTTTTTCTACTTTAGTAGCATTATTATTTTCTTTTTTTCATATCTATCGTTAGTTCAGGGCGTCTCCAGAAAAATCGGTAATTAAGGTTTAAAAAATCCGTTCCGTTAAAAAGTTCAAAAAGAAAAGAATCACCATTATAAATAAAGATTTGTTAGCGACTGTCAAAGAAATAATTAAAAAAACTCTGTTATCGATCAAAAACTCATTTTTGCTGATTATGTTTAAGAAAGTGGAACCCCCTTAAATATTAACGAGTTGTCCTCAATATTTGAATAGTCATATCGTTCCCCACAGAATTAAATCTAAGTTATATTTGAGCACTTTTAACTTTTGGTTCTGGCTTATAGCTTAATTCGGTCCTGGGTTTCAGCCAATGGTTATCCATGGGAGAAGGTCCCTACTCAATTCAAGATCCTTGTCGTGGATCTCCATTTGGCTGCTGTCCGTATATCTGGCCGAACTGTGGGTTGACATTGAATAGTGCTCCAAGTACATGCAAAAAATGAAAGATATAACAGAACATTAGTAAACAATATTGACACGTACCTCTTAGCCTAATAAATTCCCGTATATTATTTGTTAATATTAATATACACCTATATATATGTTTTTCACTTGTTCTTTAAGTAATGAAACATACTAAAATATCTTTTTATCTTGTCATTCAATATCATTAGTTCGGCAATTATTATTGAAGATTATAATTATAATTGAAAGTATTATCTTATAATTTAGTATTATATTCGTATGTTTATATTATTTTAATCCACAAGAGATATTGGCAATTATGCTTTAACAAAAATATTTGAACGATTATGTGTTGCTCTATCTTACTTATGTACTATTAGATTAACACAGGTATATGCGTGTTCTCGATATCCTTTTTTATCCATTCCCTCTTAAAATGTACCCTAAATTATCCTTAATATTTTAATAATAAGATTTGAATCATACTGTATGTATAATTAGATAAAAATATTACAACGTATGCTAAAATGTATGTACTACGTTGTTATACTTATTAAATTGTGGCATTAGCATTTCCTACATCATCGGTTGTATTTGTGACGTCGCCGTCGATCGGTATTGAGTTTGTTGTTGGGTAACCTTGTACTTGAGACAAATCATGGAAGTTCCAGGTATTTGTGCTTGCATTCCATTGCCGGTTTGTTTCTGTTGAAAACAAAAATATTTTATTAGCGAATGCTGACGCTTGATTTATTTGAATGTTTGGCCTTGTCTCGATAAACTAAAAGGATTGTTTATAATTGTTGTAACATCGACTGCTTGACCCTGTAATAATTGACCAGTTTGTTTGGAACAATATTAATTACAGTGGATATTTAATACATGTATGGGTTATTTACACCGTTTGACTGCAATTATATTGCCTTAACTGATGATTTGAATTGGATTATTTTTAATTATTATCGTTCCCAGATATGCGCATTCTCTAAGAGGCTAATGATCTATTTTCGGTGTAGATTACCTCACACAAGTTACAAGTTTTTGACTTATTTTTAATAATTTAATCTATCTCTACGTATTTTGTCTACATATTTTAACTTTCTCTATGTATTCTCACTTTTGTGATGTATTCTCTTTAATATTACCTCTTTATGATTTAACTTATTTTTCTGTATTTCTGTTACTACTCTAGTTTACTATCTTCTCATATACTGTCTACTTTCCCTTATAACTTTATATATGCTCATTAGGGTGGAGTGAAAAATGAATTTTTTTGATTTCTTTGATGTAATAGTTACAAAAAGTTTCCATTAGGATCACATATTATCCATACCAATTTTTGTTTTAATCGCTTTATATTTAGAGGGTCCGCCAAACCCACCAATGTTAGAAAAGAAGTTGAAAATTGCACTTTTTTAAATTCGTATATAACTGCATTCTTTACGTGTAAATGTTACTAATAGCAAAAATTATACTCAGGTTAGTCATATATGCAATACTACTACTAATGGTAATTGCGATTAATCATTTAGAGGGTCCGCCTTCCGCCATGGCTGCGGCTTTAAATATAACGTTTTTCTATTTTATTTAATTCCTTTAATTCGAGCCCCGTACTTAGTCCGTGCCTGTCGTAAGTGAATGAGCAATTGCCATTAGTAGTAGTATTGCGTATATGGCTAAACTGAGTATAATTTTTGAAATACGAATTTAAAAAAGTTGCAATTTTCAACTTTTTTTCTAACATTGGTGTGTCTGGCGGACCCTCTAAATATAAAGCGATTAAAACAAAAATTGGTATGGATAATATGTGTTCCTAATGGAAACTTTTTGTAACTATTACATCAAAGAAATCAAAAAAATTCATTTTTCACTCCACCCTAATGCTCATCTATAGCTTCTAATTTCATCTCCAAGGTCCTCATTTTGTCCATGTGTCCGACTTATGATCTTCCCTATTAGGTACTTATCTGCGACAGTTGGCTGCAACATTTCCTATACGACCTGTATATAATTTCGCTTCCTAGCTGTTTATTTTAATACAATACAATACAATACAATCTTTATTTTCAACATTCCATTTCATTTACATGGGACCTAGCAATTAGATTGCGATTTATGTGTTTCAGCAAGTTTCACCTTCGCACTGCGTTACCGGCTATCGGCTTACTCGCTTCTACTCATATCGTTCACGGCTGATGGCCTGCCTATTCTAACTTAAACTAAAACCCTATGTACTAGTACATGATGATACAAATCTACTTCTATGGGCCTCTTACCCTTCAAGCATAGTAAAATGTTCGTTACCTTTAAAGGCTACTGTGGAGTGTGTGCTTGTTATTCAGTTTTTCGAAAGGTGCGGACTGAATCAGAGGAAAAACTATGTGAAAAAACCTCTTTCTCGTTTCTTTGGTTACCTAGCTTAATACTTTTGGGGGCACATCACTGTGCCCTTTTGTGCAGGACAGATGGAACTGCGTGTCAGGCAACGGCCTGTTCAGTCAGGTTCAAATCAAACGAGCTCCGCCAGAATTTGCGGTCCAGTAAAGGAGTCACAGGCAGCTGAGGCAGAGTCTATAGATATTCTCTACTGGTATTTAGATTGTGGCTGAGGTGTTTGGTTTGCCAGTGTGATTTATATTACATAATTACAGTGAGATAATTACGTTTCTAATATATACAAATATCTTGTGTACAGATTTTGTTATGTACAAATACCTAGATCAACTGTCTAGCTATCCATCTTGAACTATATAACGTTTTTCTAGGGTGCATTCCCTTACGGTGTTCCGAGTAGCTTAGAATACCTTAGTAGTAACGCCTTGTGTACATGTGTTACGTTTGAATTGTGTATTATTCAGGCGGCCGAGGGTGTTGGAAATAGATAGATGTTGCTCTATGCACGGGTCCATGTGTGGGCCTGTTCTCGGGATTGTATCGTAGTTCTGCTATGCCGGCAGTTGTCGGCGAGCCACGTATACCAAAGTTGTAGAACTTGCATGCCATTTTATCGATATGTTCCTCTATTGTGTCGATGTCTGCCCAGGCATGCAAATCTGTTATTCTGGTATAGCGGCTCGCCGAGAAGGCGGCACGTAAGTAGCGATTTTGTATCTTTTGGAGCGAGTTTTTATGTGTTTTTGCGACAGAGCTCCAGACAGGGGCCCCGTACAATAGAGCTGGCCTGATTATTGCCTTGTATATTATGATTTTATTTGCTGGACTTAAAAAAGATCGCGGCCTAATCAGCATGCTTAAGCTCTTGTATGCAGCCTCATTTTTTCTTTTTATATGCAGGACGTGCTTGCTAAAGTTTAGTCTTCTGTCAAATATGATGCCTAAATATTTGACTTCATTTTTTACATTTATTGTGGTCCCTTCAATTACGAGAGGCGTTATCTCGGTGTCTTTATATTTTCTTGTAAGTATCGCAAGCTCGGTCTTTGGGATATTTAGGCTAATTTTCCAGTTTTGGTAGAAGGGTAGCAGGATGTCAAGGTGATCCAAAAGTTTCAATTTCGCTGCCTGTGCTATCCGCGATTGCGTGTACACCGCAGTGTCGTCAGCGTAGAGCGCTAAATTGGATTCTGGGAAAGATGGGATGTCCGCTATGTAGTAGTTAAAGAGCTGGGGTGATAAAACCGTGCCCTGCGGCACTCCGGCTTTTAGTGGCCTTATAGACGATTCGGCCCCACCAGCCCGTACGGAGAAGGTGCGTTCGGCAAGGTATGACTGTATCAGCGCCACTAAATGCATAGGAAAGCTATATTTGACATACATTTTGTATAGTAGGCCGTCATGCCATACCCTGTCGAAAGCCCTCTCAATGTCCAGGAGGAGGAGTGCGGTATTTTGCTGCCGATTGAAGCCGTCAATAGTATCTTGAGCAATTTTTGCCGCTAGCATAGCCGTGCTATGCTTGGCTCTAAATCCAAACTGCTCTTTTGGAAGGACCTTGAGCTTTTCGGCCATGTCACCCATCCTGGACAAGAGGAGCCTTTCAGCCACCTTCCCCATAGTAGGCAGCAGAGAAATCGGTCTATAAGAGCCGGTTAATTTCGGGTCTTTCCCCGCCTTATGTATCATTACTACATTCGCGCGCTTCCAGGTAGTTGGGAAGTGCTGTAGGCGAATAATGGCGTTGACAATATGCATGAAGTGGATTAGGGATTTTTTAGGTAGATTACGTAAGGTTGAGTTGGGTAGAGTGTCGTGTCCCGGGGCTTTATTTCTGGGCAGATGGCTAAGAATTTTCTTGAGTTCAGGTGGTGTGACTAGGAGTTTGTTCATAGTCGTTGGAGGGATGGGGTATTTTTGGCATTTGAATTTGTTACTTGTCATGGTTATGTCAGTGTGGAAGGGAGTAATGTCTGGGTTTTCTCCGTGTATGCGCTCCAGGAAGTCCGCGAAAGCCTCCGCTTTGCCCTGGTCACTGATGACTTCCAGTCCATTGTGTTGAATGGCCGGGAGGGGCGCGAAGGTTCCGCGGACATTCCTGGCGAGTTTCCAGAGGGAGCCGTCTTGTCTGTTTATTGTATTTATGTAGTCCATCCATTTGTTCGTCCTGTAGTCTCGTATTTGTATTTTAATTGATTCGGTTAGTGCATTGACACGAATTCGGTCGATGCGTGCTCTATTCCTTTGCCATCTGCGCCTGATTCTATTTCTAAAGGCGATTTGGTCTAGGATGTGATTAGGAAGGGAGTCAGCAGGGCGCTCTTTCCTGACTAAGTGAACTAGAGTATCTCTGATACGCTGGATGTTTAAGGTAAATGTCTGGACTTGAGCCTCCAATTGCTGGACGCTGTCAATCTGCTTAGGGACCACCGTCGCCGCGTTAAGTCTACGTCGGAACTCCCCCCAGTTGAAGTTCTTATAAGACATGCAGGTCTCCCTGCTCTCACAGTGCCTTTCTTTTAGTCCAATTACAACTGGGAGGTGATCCGAATTTAGAGTATCCATTGTGCGTAGAGGCGAGATATCGGCGATTCCCCTCGAAATCGCAACATCCAGATAAGAGGCATTTTGAGTAAATTTTGAGTAGAAAGTGGGAAGCTCGGAACGGTGGAATGTGAAATCCTGGTTACTTTCTATTATTGAATATAATATTCGGGCTGATCTGTTTGTCGACACACCTCCCCATATAACATGGGGTGCGTTTAAGTCGCCAATCAGAACAGTCCTCCTATTGTTTGGGAAGAAGGCGAGGAAGTCTTCGCGGGTGAAGGGGGAGCGAGGGGGGGCATAAGTCCCGATAATCCGCAAACCGCTTTCGGTTTCTATGCCGACATGGTCTATAGGAATCGCAATGTTCGGGATTCTTCTATATTTGAGTGACCTGCGAATCAGGCAGGCAACGCCCCCCGCTCGCGGGTTAGGTCTCTCAAATCTTTCGATTTGATAGCCCTGAACCTTTAGTACGAACGATGGTTCGATGCGGGTTTCTAATAAAAAGATAACCGGGAAAGGATTATCATGCACAAATTGTTTGAACTCGCCCAATTTGTTCCTGATTGAGTTGCAGTTCCAACTACATATATTAAACATAAACTATAGTACATTATATGTTGTACTTGGCGAGCTCCTCCGTGAAAAATCTCACAGTGGCTTGTACAATGGCTACCTTGTCGCCACTGCAGGACTTCAGCATCGAGAGGAACTCGTCGAGCGCAAAGAAAAGCTCGTTGATGTTAACCAAAGAATTGATTTCATTAATTGTGTTAGAAAGCCTTTTGAAATTGGTATTAAAATCAGTTTGTGATATTATGTTAGAATTTGTACAATCATGTCTAGCACTTACATTATTGTTTCCCAATAGTTGAGGTTTATTTTTTCCCAAGGTGTCGGGAAAGTGACGGTCATAGGGCTGCCTCTTACGTCTGTCTTCTTCCCGTTCTTGTTGTTGGCCATTGCTTTGGCCCTGACCTCTTCGCTGGCCAGCTGCAGTGTGTTGTTGGTTGTTTTGCCACGCGGGTCTAGCCGGTGGCGGTGCAGGCTTGTATGTTTGCTTGGCTTTAGGTGGTGCTAGTAGGCCAAGCTTATAGACGTACACTGGACAATTATTGTCTATCGAGCGATGATCGCCCCCGCAGTTGGCACACTTTATTATTGTAGCCTCACACGACGTAATCTCGTGAGGGCCCGCACATTTAGAACATTTAAAATTCCTGCGACAATACGTTGCGGCATGGCCCAGTCCCTGACAACGTTTGCATTGGATAATTGGTTTATCCGAAATGCGGTTTTCCCAGGTGACACGCACATCTAGGACGGTTCTACACTCTTGGTTCAGCTTTTTGAGTGTGTAAGCTGAATCAAGGACAACCAGGTATAAAGGCACTCGAGTTCTCTTCATGAGGTATATGTTTTTGGTGTCTATATTGTACAGGTCGGTCAATTCATGTCTGATGTCGGTGACTTGAATGTCTCCATCTAGCCCCCTTAAGACAAATGCTTTTGTTCTCTGGGCAGTTTCAGCATATGTGTGGTACTGCACCTGTTCCTGGTCTAAACTGCGTTTTAAAAAGGCCCAGTCCTTTTCAAGCTCACAATAGACGATGACTGTGTTCTTAGTGTATTTTAAAGTGTATTTTGTGATTTGATGTCTCTTAAGGTCTGCTTGTAAGGCTTTGTGATTTTGTAATTTGCCCAGAATCACAATTGGCGGGATAGAGCTCTTTTTCTTTGATTTGGCAGGTGTTTTCTGCGAGTCATCAAGTACTTCTGATTTTCTCTTTGCATTTCTAGTGCTAGTTTTCTTGGTAGTTTTCCTAGCACTACTTGCGACCGACGATATTTCGCTCGTGATGTCTTCCTCCATATCGGACAGGGGTTCATACCGATTTTGCGTCGGAATCGGTGGTTGGCCTCCGCCGTCAAGCTGCGCTATCTTGACGTGTTTTTTGAAGGGGAGGGTCTTGAAGGGTGCTTTAAAGACAGTATTTTCTGAGCTCGGTGATACCGCGTGCACAGAAGTGGAGGCGAGGGGAGAAATATTTACACTATTTACATTTTCTTTATTTAGGGTAGCAGCCGGTTGTAGGGTAGGCTCCAAGGGTGTTTTTTGCATGACTGTCGGGTTGGGGGCTGTGGCGTCCTTGGTGAGGGTAGTCGGTTTCGAGTCGGTGGTTTTCTTGTCGATTTTAGGCTTCTTTCTGCCCGTATCGATTTTTGGTTGCACACTTTCCTTCTTCTTAGAGGTGGCTAAACCATGCTCTAGTTTTAGGTGATCAATTGCCTTGTTTAGTTCGTGTGTGTGCACTTTTTGCTCCTTGCCTGACACAGATCGCAATGGTTCAATTAAAAAGCAGCACGCCTTGCATTTTTCAGTGTACTGCGTCATTCGACGGTATATTTTCCTTGTCTTTTCAAGGATAAATTCATCAGGGCACGTGTGGGAAATGTTAGATGCTATAGAAATATCTCCATCATCCGATTCAATCATTTTGCCGGCTTAAAAGTCGGGGATCCGTCCCCGAATTGAAGAATGTGCAGCAAAAACGCTAAGTTTCTTGCTATATACAAAAATAAAGAATGTATGTACAATAACACAGTGATATGCTTGGTAATTACAGAAATCCGGCCCGTAAGTCGAGTACAATACGCGATTTGGAGTTCTTTTTATCTGAGACCCCAAGAATCAGTCCTTACTCTTGCCCGCAAGAATAAGGAATGGGCATTATTTTAATACAATATTATAACTTTTTCACTCTCAATATTATTTCTTTTATTCTCCCATTTCTCTTTTAATTTAACGCCTGTGTGTTTTTTTGTAACTTTCCCAGTAAAGTACTATCGTTAAACACTTGCATTTAAAATTATATCTTTTTCTTCTAGTTATATATCTCAATTTCTCAATTTCTTTCTTTAATGCCTACGTGTTTTTTCAATGATTTTCCCAATAAGGTACTGTCTTTAACACTTGCATTTGAAATTATAAATTTCTTCTTTAGTTATTCGAATCTCCATTAAAACAAAATCTAACGCCCATGTTTTTTTCTCCTCTACAATTTTCCCAATTAGGTACTTATCGTGAACATTTGCATTCTTCATCATCTCCTGTACTATCGTCCTCTACGCCACCTTCTTGGTTTCTTCGTTTCTATGTGCATTTGCTTAGTTTTTGGTTACTTCTTAATTACTTAGTTAAGTGTTCCTTCTTAGTTATACTTTTTTGTCTCTTTTGGTTTACTTTTTCCCTTGGTCTAGTTCGAAGTACTCCCTTAGTGTACTGTTTCTTTATAGTTTTTGGTTTCTTCTTATATTTAAATTCCCTTCTTCTAGTTTCTGTTACCGTATGTACCTTAGATAATAGTTTTATATAACTTTCTCTATGATTGGCGATATCCCTATTATGCTTTTATACTTTCTATGAAACTCTATTTTCATTTCATAGTTCCTCGTATATTTTGCTTTCCAACTATCTGACGTGAATTTCCCCTGTTTGGTACTTATTCTGAGATAGTTAAGTTTAACAATTCTTTATATGTCTTGTATATACTTATTTCTTAGTATATCCGTTATTTCCACGTTTCCTTCTTCTTTTTCTATTTGCTTGTTCCTCCGCCTAAGTGTTATTTCACCTATTATCTAAGGTATTTGTCAATGACACTTCTGTTTTAAACTTGTTATTTCCCGCAACTTTTTTCCGCAAAAAAATGCTAGTAATTTTTTTTTTATTATTTTTTTATGGCAGTGGCACACATACTAAAGGTAGATCCTATGGCGCTCGACGAGCGGCGTGTGTGCGAAGATGTTGATTGACACGGTTCTTGAATATTTGTAGGTTGTAATTAGTGGGAAACAGATGGCCTGGAAGTGAGTTCCACTGTGATGCAGTGCGCCAGACAAAGGAGTTCTGGTAAAGCGATGTTCTAGGTGTTTCTAGTTGTACGACGAACTGGTGCGCTCCTGCCGTCTGTCGGGACTGTCTGACAGGAGTTGCCAGGGGCGGGATTATGCGGGCCAAATCCTGGGAACATCTGCCGTGAAAGTATCTGTAAAACAGAGACATCTCGGCCACATGTCTGCGATGTTCCAGACTATCCAGATTCCGGGTCAACTCCGGATCGGCGACGAGACGCACAGCCCTCTTCTGAATGGAGTCCAGTAGCTTTAGGGTATGCTTTGGTGCGGCACCCCAGATATGTGAGCAATATTCTAAGCACGGTCTTATTTGCACTTTGTACAGCAAGAGCAACTGCTGCTGTGTATAGAGTTTTTTGTTGCGAAATAGCGCACCAAGCTTCTGGGAGGCTGATTTTGCGATGTTAGCAACATGGTCATGCCATGACATATTGCTGTTGACTGAGACACCCAGCAGCCCGGGTGACGAGGATGAAGGAATGGTCGATCCTGCCATAATGATGTCAGGGCCCGCTGTATTGGCCATCTTAGTAAACGTTGCTGCTTGGGTCTTTGCTGCATTGAACTGGACCAAATTTCGGTCGCCCCAAGTTTGAACTTTCTCCAGGTCTTGATTAATTGCTGAAATCTGCTCCTGTCTGCGGTGATGAGTCTCAGTCGCTGGTAAGGGTTTTTCTGATCTAAAGTGGGAGACAAGGGTACTGTCATCTGCAAAACTGTAAACAGGATTATTCGTTTCGATCAGCAGGTCATTAATATAGATGAGGAACAGAGTTGGTGAAAGTAAGAAAGAAAGTAGGGATCGGTTCTTAAGGAAACTGGCCAGCCAGCTGCAGAGAGAGGCGGGCAATCCCAAGGACGGCAGTTTGTTGAGCAGTCCGTCATGCCAAACTCTGTCGAATGCCTTTGAAATATCCAACGCAATCGCTCGAGACTCTCCGTAGCCTTCAATTGCCCTACCCCATATATGAGTGACATAGGCCAATATATCTCCTGTCGATCTCTCTTTGCGAAAGCCGTATTGATTATCGCTGATTATTCTGTTGCTCTCGAGGTACTTGAGTAGTTGCTGGTTGACTACACCTTCCATGACTTTGGAGATTATTGGAAGCAAGGCAATTGGGCGATAGTTTGAGGGCGTGGTTTTCTTGCCTTTTTTTGGAACAGGTTGCACTCGAGCGACTTTCCAAGAGGATAGGTAAATCCCTTTTCTGTAAGAAAGAGAAAGAAGCCTGGAAAAAAACAGGTGTTAGTTCGTTGGCGCAGTTCTTTAGAACGATGGCAGGTATTCCGTCCGGTCCTGATGCCCTTTGCGTATCTAGATCTTTAAGGATTTTGCGAATATCATGATGAGAAAACTTGACTTCTGACATGGTAGTCTTGATGTTCGGTATAATGGGGAGAGTCTTGCCTTGGGGCACGTCTAAGATAGAGTGCGATGAAAACATTTTGGCGAGCATGTTTGCTTTTTCCTTGGCTGTAGTCGCCGTGATGCCACGTTCGTCCGTCAAAGGTGGAAGAGGCGTTTTTGTAAAGTTGTTACTTACTGCCTTTGCTACCGACCAGAAATTCCTGGAGCCACTGGGGCATTGCAAAAGTTTATTCCTGATCCTTTGATTGTGTTTGTCCTTAGTTTCGTCGATCACACGCTTGCACTCGTTTCTCGCTTCGATAAAATAATTGCGATTTTCAGCGGTCTGATTTTGCTGCCAGTACTTATAGGCTTGCTGTTTCCTTCCTACAGCTCTTTCGCATCTTTTGTCGAACCAGGGCTTTCCTTTTGATGGTAACTTGTTGGAATTTGAGATGTATGCTTCCATTCCTGAGGAGATTACTTGCATGATCTCTTCGCAGCAGTCTGACGGGTCGTCAGTGGCAAAGCAGACGTCGAGCCAAGGAAAATCTAGGTAGAACTGCCATAGATCGTCCCAGTTTGCAGAATTGTAATGCCAGTCATCGTCCTTCCTAATGGCACTTCTCTTATATTTTTGTTGTATATTTTCTGTCTTATATTTTGCCATCGTCTCTTTTGTCGCTCGCATGATTAGCTGAAAATTTACTTCTTCATTATGGTCCTCTTTGTTTTATTGCTTTATGATACGAATTGGTGATGCCTTGGTCCCTGGATCCATCGTATGAGTGTCCTTGAGCTTAATTTGTTTTATTGGTTTTTATTATGCTTATTTTGCAAAGGGATAAATATTTTTTCATATAACTCCGAGAGCAGTCAAGCTACTCCTCAAAGGAACGAAAATCCCCGCAGAAAAGATTCACTCTCTCTGGAAGATGTGTGGTGAACAACTCGAAGTCACTAATCTCTGTAATACTCAGTAATGTTGATTAATGGTATCTCAAATCTGAAGAGAAGCTGGTACACGCATTCGACCTTGTGGATCTTAATGGCTAGATACTGTGTTTGAAGATTTACAGACGATACACTTGTTATGTCTACGGGGCCGGGGGTCCGAATGGCGTTATTTGTAGAAAGGTCGAAAAGGCACTTCCACCATGTGACTTCACTGCATCTAAATAACTGAAACGCCTCCGAGGTTAGGGATCAGAACGGCGGCCTCCAACAAACGGCACTAGAGGACATAACGGCACCTCCAAAGGTTATCTTCTCTACCAGTCCATGGTTCCAGGTCCTATGTACGGGGATCTGAACGGCAGCATCCAAAAAACGTCACTGCGGATCCGAACGGCACCTCCAAAGGTTATCTCCTCGGTGAATCCATGGTCCTAGATCCAATGTACGGGGATCAGAACGGCCCTCCACCACGTGTCAATGAGGCGACCCCGTTCGGTTTCATGAGACAAATTGAGGCTTCCTTGAAATACTTTTAATTATGTTGAGGCTGAGAGAGTTGCTTAGGTTAATTTATAGAGCTGACTTTAATTAACTTATTTTTTATTATTCTTTTAACTAACGTGTTCTAAGAGAACTTTATTTGTGCATTTTCCTTATAGGAACAAAATGCGAAAGAGTGTTTAACCCCCCCCGAGTCTTTTCCGTTAAGGTACAAAATAACTCTGGTTGAACACCCGAGAGCCTTTCCCGTGAAGGTACAAAATAGCTCTAGATGAACAGTGGGGTGAACTTGTTACCAGAACGCTCCCTAAAGGATCCACGAACAGAACCAAGTTGTTTACTGGGTCCGCTCGATCTTTTATACTAAAATTTGTTGACTGATTGTTTTTAAAACATGTTTAATAATAATTATGTTTCAAGATCAAGCATCAAGTTTAAACTGAGTGTTCTTTTTTAGTGAATACGATTTCAAAATATTACAATATCACTAAAATATAGAAATTCTCTATGTCGCACTATTTATTGTTTCGCTAACTGTACATAGGGATCTAAAATTAACGCTCACTTTGATAGCGGTCAGCAATTCACTCCAGACTGAAAGTTCGTGAATTACAAACAAACAAAATTCAAATTCAAAAGGACCATTCTGTTAAATTACTCAACTATATTGTTTTCTCGTGTGATGCTTTATCCTTGCCTCTTCCCTGCAAAACCTATTTATTGCTGTGGATTAAAATACCTTTTGCCAAAAGCAGCTGCTTTAAATTATTAAACAAATTGTTCAGTGAAAGCGTTCAGAAACAGAGCTATACGAGCCTGTAGCCAAGCCGGATAATTGCCCTCCTAAAGCAAATGTTGAAATTGTGCACATGGGACTCAATTACAATTTTTCAGATGAGGGGAGATACTGTCGCACCTCTCATATTTTTTAATAAAAATTTGTCAAAATGGTCTATTTTTCTTTCTTTTTTGTACGCTAATTGAAATTTTGTTTCAATTTAGTGGCTTAACTCGCTTTCTCGTATTTGGTAGCAGGCAAAAATCAGGGTTTAGATTATGGTGTGTATTTCATCGATTTGGTGAGTGGTTAAAGACATCCGTTGACGTAACAACTTTTTTACGGCGGTAAAACCTTATAATAGTAAATAACGTAATATTTGAACCTTGAGGTGCGAAATAAATGGATACCTGAAGGTAAAAATTATCATTCGGTTGAGGAGTATTTTGAGGAGAGTGTAACGAAGTTACTATATTTTTAGGACAGGATGTGCACTCTAGGGGCTAATTTTCTTATTTTTCAAGCTATCACCTCACTTCTTTTTCGGTAAATCTAATCTAGACACTCTTAATCCAGTTTTATAAAGTATTCCGTTGCGAAAATCCGAGCAAACGGTTTTTGTATTTTCCGCAGTTCTCGCGTGGTACTGGTAGAACGCCGCATCACTTGCCATGAATCATGTGCGCAAGATTCTCACCTTTTCGATGACACATGCTTGTTTAATGATATTTTCCAACTGGGCAACATTGCTATATTTTTATTTTAAATATCTCCATTAAAAATCAATAGGCGTTAGGTCAATAAATCAGAGAATATTCCTCTAACCTTTCGTTCTTAAACAAATTTTTCAAAATTGTTTAAAATTGTTGTTGTATTGTTGTTGAAGCAGCATTTTTTTTTCTAGAAAAGAAATACAAATCGAAATGATAGAAAGACGTAACGAAAGGGAAGGAAATCACGTTGCGTGATAGTTAATATTAAAAATCGAAAATAAATAGTTAGAAGATTTTAAGTTAGTTTGTTTAACGATTTGTTTAGTTTAAGAAAAAGTCATGAATTTCTATAAAAAAATCCGTATGCGTTAGGTCAATAAAACAGAGAATATCCCTCCATCCTCCATCCATTTTTGTCCATAATAAAAATGCTGCTGAAAGTTTAATAAAAGAAAATTAAAATGTTTCGCTAGAGAAGGAAGACATATCGAAATGGTAGGTTAATAACTTTTGTGATCGTTGATGTTAAAAATCGATTAAAGAGTTAGAATATTGTACATTAATTTGTCTGAAAATATATTTGAAATTTAAAAAAAATCATGAAAAGGCTAGCAGTTTTGTTAACATAAATTCTTCTTCTTTAGGTGCTGTCTTCGTTCCGAAGTTTGGCTATCATCAAAGCTATGCGTATTTTTGATACTGCAGATCTAAATAGTTGGCAGTTGTTGCAATTGTACCATTCCCTTAAGCTCTTCAACCATGAATTCCTTCTTCTTCCTATGGATCTTTTATCCATTATTTTTCCCTGGATAATAAGTTGCAGCAACTGGTATTTATCTCCCTTCATGACATGTCCCAAGTAATACAGTTTGCGCTTCTTAATAGTAAGTATCAATTCTTTCTCTTTCTGCATTCTTAGCAAAACCTCCGCATTTGTCACTCTCTCTGTCCACGATATTCTCAGTATTCTACGGTACATCCTCATTTCAAATGCATCTATCCTCTTGGTATAGATCTGTTTCAATGTCCACGCTGCCATTCCGTAAAATAGAACCACACGTAACATCTCACGTAACATCTCACAAGGCGAATTTTAAGCTGGTTTAGATCTCGTCCGAAATGTGGCTCTAGTTTTTTCCACTCTGATCCTGATTTCTTCAGAGCTATCGTTATTTTCGTTGATAACAGTTCCCAGGTAATTATATTTTCTCACACGTTTAATTTGTTGACCATGTACGGTTATGTCAGGGAAGTTTTGTGGTGATTTAGATACCACCATTATTTTTGTTTTGCTGATGTTAAGTGATAATCCGTATTCTTCACTGCATTCTACTATTCTGTTGATTAGTATCTGAGGATCTTCTGCAATTACAACCGTGTCATCGGCATATCTTAAGTTGTTTATTGGGATGCAATTTATTTTAATGCCTATATCTTGCTCTGAAAGTGCTCTGTTTATGATGTCTTCTGAGTATAGGTTGAATAAGATTGGTGAGAGTATACATCCCTGTCTTACGCCTCTCTTAATCTCGATTTCCTCTGTTGTCTCTTCCTCTATTCGAATATTCGCTTTTTGGTTATAGTAAATTTTGGCAATAATCCTGATCTCCCTTTTATCCAAGCATTTTTCAACCAGCAGTCTCACTAGATAATTTATCGTACGCTTTGTTATAGTCAATGAAGCACATATATATATTTTGGTTCATATCTAGACATCTTTGGCACATGACGTTAAGTGCAAATAGGGCTTCTCTTGTTCCAAGTCCGTTCCGAAATCCGAATTGAGTATCACCAATATCCACATCTAATTTTCTGTGAATTCTTGTGTTAATCACTTTGAGGAATACTTTTAATGTGTGTCCCATTAGGCTTATTGTGCGATGGTCAGTGCACTGTTTTGCGTTTGCCTTTTTTGGTATGGTGACAAAAGTTAACAGGATCCATTCCTTTGGTATTTCTCCTGTTTTGTAGATGCAGTTAAAAAGGCCGACTAGAGTATCCACTGAATCACCTTCCAACAGCTAGAGAAGTTCCGATGTAAGCCCGCCTGGACCCGGTGATTTTCCATTCTTCATTGTTTTTATAGCGGATTTCTTCTTTAATTATTTCTGGTCCTTCGTCGCCTTGTATGCTATCTATATTATGATCTTGTCTTTCATCGTCGAACAATTCTTCTACATAATTCTTCCAAGTCATAAGCTTTTGTTGTAGATCGGTTATTAATTCTCCATTTGCGTTGCGTAATAGATTGAGATGCTTCCGTTTCTGTATACCTGCCAATTCCTTTATCTTTTTATGTAGGTTAAAACTGTCATGTCTTAGTTGCAGTTCTTCAATTTCCTCGCATTTTCTTTCATAAAAAGTTTCTTTAGCTGCCCTTATTTCGTTTCTGATTAGTTTGTGCACTTCATTATAATTTTGTGTGCATTTTGTCTTACAATGTCTTCGCTCTTCCATCAGTCTTTCATCTTGTCCCTTTTTCTGTTTCTCTCTGATAAGCAAACTGGGCAGGTTTTATTATGGCCTCTTTTAAATCTTGCCACTTGTCTTCTACATGCATGTTCTGTGTCTTTATAGAAAGCAATCTTTGATTTTTGGATCATCTAAGCGGCTGGTATCTATCTGATCTATTTTTATTTTTTGTGAAGGTTTGTTGAGTTTAATGTGTACACCCGCTATCAGGAGGTTATGATCTGAAAATACATCTTCTCCCGGATAAGCCTGAACTGATCTTATGGAGTTTCTGTAACGCTGATTTACTAAGACATAGTCTATCTGATTCCTAACTGTATTCTGACTATTGCGTTGAGGGGATATCCATGTGTACAGTCTCCGTTTGGGTAGCTTATAAAATGTGTTTAAAATTATCATGTAATTTTCCTGGCATAACTGTAACATTCTGTCTCTTCTGTCGTTTCTTGACCAGAGGCCATAGTCTCCCACATATTTTCCCCTTTTCCTTTCCCAATTTTGGAGTTGGAGTCTCCAAGGATGAGTGTGACATCTCTTGGCTTTATAGACTTTAGAACTTGGTTGATTTGTTCATAAAACTGCTCAATCTCCTCATTTGATTTTTCTGCAGTAGGAGTATAGATTTGTATAATATTAAGTTAATATAAGGTTAAAATTTTGAATTATAAATTTATTAAAAATTGGCATATCGTCCAAGATAATTTATTTATCTTTCGTCCCATTTTATTAATCGGCTTAAATAATTTACATATTAGCAAATATGTTTGAACTATCCTATGTGGTTAATCGCCCTTAATTAACATGATTTTATTATTTTTAGACAATGCTTGATAGCTTGATACAGTGGCTGTTGATGATTTTTTAGGAAAATACCAATTCTGAGAGATACCTAACTTCACGTGGCAATTTTGTCACATCGGGTTTTGAGTCCTCTCAGTGGCAGAGATTTTTGCCCTTACAACTTTTTATCTAAGTATAATACCAAACAAAAATTCAATATGTATTCAACTATGTGGCGGGCACTGTACAGAGTATCCAGTTTTCCTACGTTTTTCTATTCTAGATCCCTTTTTGCAAATAATGACATACAGATGCATATACGGCTTACTGTTTTAATTTTTTGGGAAAACTTTCGTTACCGCAAACCAAATATTCATAGTTTTTGAGATACAGGGCGGAATTCAAAATTTGCATTTTTTTAATATCTCTCATATTTCGATTTGATAACTTGGTGAATACGGATTCTGATAGATTTTTTAGGTAGGGTGCAGTGCGTACTCATTTTTCTACCAGTAGTTTAAAATTTTCAGATATACATCAAACTTGCATTTTTTTTAATGGAACGTATAATATTTGCTTATTTTTTAAGGGCTTTTCAAAAACACTTCTTCTTCTTCAGCCGCTATCTATCCACTGCAGGATGTAGGCCTCTTTCAAATATTTCCAATCGTTCCGGTTTTGTGCTCTCTTTATCCAGTTTTTACCAGCTATGGCTCGGATGTCGTCGGTCCATCTGTTATGGGGTCGACCAACTGAACGTTTTGTTAAGCTTTTTCTCCAACATAATTATTTTTTGCCCATCATTCCTCTGGTTGTCTTGCTAAGTCTCCAGCCCAAGATCATTTAGCGTTGGATATTTTCTCGATGATGTCAGTCACCTTCGTTTGTCGACGAATATCCTCGTTTCTAATGTGGTCGCGAAGGCTGATGCCCGTCATGGCTATTTTCATAGCTCTCTGGCTCACCTTTTGTCTGTTGGCGCTTCGTGCCGTTACCGTAATCGTCTCCAGGCCCTAAGTCATGACCGGCAAAACGCATTTATCAAAAACGAATCTTTTTAGACTATTCGAAATTTAGCTCTTGAATATATAGTTAAATCTACCAAAAGTTTAATCCTTCTCGAAATTTCGGCTCTTTGGATTTCTTGGCCGAGTCTTATGACATGCCCCAAATATACATATTCTTGGACGTTTTCGATTCTCTGTTGATTGACTATAATTTGTTCTTGGTTTCTGCTTAAAATTTTAGTTTTGGAAAGATTCATTCAAAGGCCCATTTTTGCCTATGCGTGATGTAGTTGTTCTAGCATTATTTGGAGTTCCCCTGACAATCGCAAATGGTTGAGCATCCTAATACCGTGTTCTCTCCAATCCCAGTGTCTAGCGCCAGTGTAAAGAGTTTTGGGGAGATAGTATCTCCCTATCTGACTCCTCTTTCCATTTTGATTTTCTTCGTTGTTGTCAGTTTATCTAGTTTGACAGTCATTGTAGCTGTTTTGTAGATAAATGAATAATGATATTATTCCCAAGTATCTATGATCTATTCTAGCATTATGTAGGGCTTCTAGAATTGCATGTAGCTCTATAGAGTCGAAAGCCTTCTCATAATCTACGAAGGCTACGTATATAGGGAAGTTGTATTCGGTGCTTTTCTCTATGAGTGTGCGGATCGCTTGAAGGTGGTCTACCATGTTATATCCACTTCTGAAATCTGCCTGCTCTGGGGGTTGATCGAAATCGAACTTGTTCGCTAGGCAGTTTGTGAGCACTTTTGTGAATAATTTGTAGAAGTGGGATAAAAGACTGATGGGGCGATAATTTTCGAGTTTGGTGTTATCTCCTTTTTTTGTGGATGAGGGTCATTGTTACGTTTTGCCATTACTGTGGTATTTTCTGTTCAATAATCCACCTACTAAAGATTTCTTTTATTCCCTTCAGTAGAGGTTCTCGGCCATATTTAAGCATTTCTGTTGTCAGTCTATCCTCTCCAGGTGTCTTGTTGGTTTTAATTTGGGACAAGCCCTTTTTTATTTCGTCGATGTCTACTTCGGGGATTTCCTCAGAACCGACGTTAGTGATCGGAGGTCTAGAGGGTTGATTGATTATTGCTCTTCTGTATAGTGTTCTGTAGAATTGTTCAACTACTGTCAGCATTGATCCAGTTGTTGATACAAGGTTGCCCTTTGAATCCCTGAGTTGGTAAATTTTGTTTCTGCCTCTGGCTCTATTCTTTCTGAGTGTTTTTATGTTGGAATTTTTTGCTATACATTCTTTTATCATATTTGTATTATGAGTCCTGTTGTCTTTACGGATGGCGAATTTAATTGCTTTATTTATTTCTCTGTATTGTGGTGTGCCTTTCTCAAGTTTGCGTCTCTCGGTCATCATTTGCTGTGTTTGTGGGGATATTTTGGGGTTTCTGGTGTTTTTCAATTTTGTTGTGGTATGCATGCGTTAAGGCTCAAAATTACTCTAGGTCGACGCCAATAACAAAACCAGGCGGCATCGCGCTGAACTGGCAGAATCCACCCGGGTTCTCGAAGAAGAAGACGTAAGCCGAGCCGGCCAGACCTCTATACCGACGACCGCCGCGCCACCAGTACCGCCAATGTAAGCTGCCCAGCTTGAACCGGATCAACGTCCTGTAGACCGCCGCGCCGCCATCAAGACAGTCACTAGCTTATCTTGTCTGCCTTCGCTGCTACTGCATAGCTAATGTAGGTATCACTCTCTCTCTCCCTCTCACACTACACCAATCTGGCCTGGTTTTTCAGTTAGATCAGCTACTCTTCCCACTACACTTAGTTTTTCAGTCCGGTCGGCTCTATCTCTACAAGCTCAATCTCACACTCAACCTACTTACCACCGTCTCTTACCTGGCCTACCGCCACCAGGAAGGCGTAAAATCGTAGTAGCGAAGTACGACCGAAAAGCAGTGAATTGTATATCATCCGTGCAGGAAGCCCCAGCAGGTTAATTCCCGTTGTCGCACTATCATCCTATACCACCATTATTGTTTCATCTTTACCGTCATCGTTACTTTTGCCGCGAATCTTTTTTTCGTCAGGCCGCGTGCATCCGTGTCCGGAGAAGCTTTTTTGTACCGTGGTCGGACCGTTGAAGAAGGCGTGATCCTAGAGCTTGGACTCGCGGGTACCGTAATCAAATTAGCTTCGTCGTTCTTACAGTACCATTTCTTACCGTTTAATATCGCGGCGTTAATCCTATTCTACATTCACATTTCTCACCGTTACGCATACCACACCTCCCTCTGGTAATAATTTATTTGAGATTTGATACTTTAGGTAAACATAAGTTTCATCAGGGCATTAAGTAAACCATGATTTGTGTTTCAATTTGGCAATAGAAATGCTATATTAGGTTTTTGAAATTGTTTGTTTTCTTTCTGGCTTTTATCCTGCTAGTATTAAGAAAGTTTCGAAGGCAGCCTACTGTAACAAGCTGCCCGGTGCACTATGGGCCCTTTACCACGTTATAGGTGGCGCCCGAGAAATAACCATTGGATAACATAACTAATGGTTAAAATTAACCGTCTGATGTCGATACAAGCTGAACCGAACCGAAGCGCATCGCATCAGATTCAATATCTTTCACTTCTCCACAATTTTCCATGATGATTTTTTCTGGAAAACTCTTACGAGTCTTTAATGCAGTAGTTTTCCGCTGCTTTCTGCATCCTTATGCCATTGATCATTCCTGATTCATCTGCCTTTTGAGATGATTTCTCATCCCAGGGAAAAAAGAGTGCCCTTACCTCAGTTTGTTCTTCCACCCTCCGAAGAGGCTGTTGCCAATACTAAGGGGTTCTGTTTATTCCGACAGAAATTTGGTCGCCATTGCCTCGTTGGATCTCTAGCAGGGCCCTTTCTAGTTTTACTAAATATATTTATTTACTAATGATTATATTCATGTCTTTGTCCGTAAGAAATCTAATTTTGCCCGATATAAAAATGTCATTGTACAATGTAGTTTAATTATAACAAAACAAATACATATATAAAGTGCTTGCTTTGATACCATTTAATGCAATTTATTTGTTTTCTCATGGAAAATAATAAATATACATTTATAAAACTAAATGGAAGAATCTGTAATTGTATATTTTAGTTAGTACAACAAAAACAGCGATATTGCGCGCATCGGGCTAAAATAGATTTTTCATTCCAGTAAAATAAAGCAGCTCACGTAAAATACAAAAATTTAAATAAAAATTTGTCAAAACGTGATTTTTCCTCTGCGATGTTATTATAGCGCTAATGGGGGTTTTGTTTCAATTTGCAAGGGTAAACATGCTTTCTGTTTAATGGAATAATGAAAATAAATTGGCAAATGTGTGGAATCTCTGGGAAATGGAAACGTCTCTCTCTTTGCCCGTTAGGGAGAATTATAATACAAAAATATTTTGCGACTCCGCTTTGCGGCTTTCGTCAGAGTATATCGTCGCAATATCAGTATTAGACTTAATCATGCTTAAATTGGAACACAGTAATTATTAATCAATACTTTTGGATATGATATTGGGGTGGCCTATGCCAAAAATGCATAATATTCTATCCTAAATCCTATTATACCCAGTTTAAAAAATGAGGAAAAGCAAGATATCAGCCAAGATCCAAAGTACCAAATAGATGAACAAAAAGCACTGAAAATCCAAGGAAATGCCCACAATCATCATAGATGATATACTGAAGGGAGCTGGCATAATATAAGATTGAGCCAATTCTATGAATTATCGAAGAATATAATTGTATGACAAAATAAGAATAAAACTGTCAACCTGTTATCAGTAAGAGAAGGCAGAATAATATATTCGAAAGTAAAATAATTCTGGACTGACTAAGAGGTGACTGAGAGAAGTAGAAAATGATAAGCCGCAAAAATGGATGATAGTCCAGACAGTCTAGAAAACGAGAAGGATCGAATTCTAAAACACTTAATTCATTTTATAGGGTGTTAAAAAAATTACAACGCAAAGTTTTAATATTAAAAGTAAAATCCTGTCTTTTTATAGGGGCAAATTCCCTATGAAATGATAAAAATCTATTATGATCCTGTTTTATATAGGTATGGTTAATAAATCGAAAACAGGTTTATTATAAAGTTCATTAAAACTTTTATTAACGATGCAGTAAAAACGCTTAATTTTAACACTATCAAACTCTATGTTGGTAAACAGAAGGATATAAAATTGTTTTTGAAATATCGACAGATATTTTAGTTAAGTATTTGTAATGCTCTCTCTAATTTTATTTATTTAGTTTCAATTCAGATTTAGAATTAGGAAACGTAATTAATTATGCTTAGGCCAGACTAGAACGAGCTATCTTGGAAGCATGTAAATTCGGCCTTAGCTCAAATGTGGGTGAGTAAGGGGAGAGGGCATTTATTTAACTAACCAACTTGTAGACGACACAAGTCAAAAAATCTCCAAATTGTAATATAAAAGTCGTTTTGTCTTAGACTTTGCAATAAAATAAACTATGGATAATAAAAACAGAGATGGACGCCAAAAATTTACTAATGAGAAAAAATATAAATGAAAAAAAAACAGGCACCCAACCCAAAACAAAAAGAGATCAGAATCAGTCAATTATTAATCTCAATTAATTCAACTCAATTATACTTACAATTTACTTCCCTTTTGGAACACTAGTACTAAAAGAGAATGAATTAAACAGGTAGGTCACCAGAAAAATTTACTACTACTTATTAATTATTACTAATTAGAACTTAAGCGTAAACTAAAGGCGGTACTCAAAATAATTTACCGGTTATGCAACAGGTCAAATTAACGATATATGAGTATCTATAATTTATATATAAAAACACACGTAAAGCGAATACAAATAAACGTTAAATAGCCGCTTAGTAAGCTACGATCTTGTCTTGTCTTGTCTATGTCTATGATCATGTTCGGTTTACAACTTAATCTAGGGCACAATATGAACTACCTATATTCTAGTTACAATACGTTGGGTACAACCTTAGAGTATATAGTTGAAAAAGAGGTAGTTGTTTTGCTATTCCACTGGCCCCATCATTAAAACGGGTCTGCGGGCGAAAAGAAGTGAGGGTAGCGTCTGCGGGCGACAAGCACCTCCCACTGTAGCTCGCGGCCGGTGAGGCCTTGCCGACCGCGAGCTACTCTCACTAGCCGAGCTACAGGGAGGTGCTTGTCGCCCGCAGACGCTATCCCCACTTCTTTAGTTTTATTCATTGGTCATGTTTTGTTTTATTTGGCGGGTTAGGGGGGTAAACATTGTTGGGGCTAGGGCTGCAGTATAGTTATGAATGAAACGCGGAGTCTATCTTTATTATATAGTCTAAAGGTACAACCATGAAGTACGACTTAAAACGTTGTTAAAATAGTTAATTAACCACTTAAAAAATATATAAAAAATCCCCTGACAGAAAAACCCTTCACGCACAAGTAAACTGCCCCAGATAGAATAATTCTTCACGGAAAACCTGTTGAAGGTTTCCCTTAAAATCTACTGACGTCGAAATCGGCAAAGCAGCGTCAAAAGGTGGACGAGACAGAACCTTTGACAAAAATAGTGTAAATACCACTTACAGAGGGAGTCCAGGTACCAAGCAGATAATATATAATACCCCAAAGGTAAGGAAAAGCTACTGCCTGGGACTACAAAATGGTGCTAGTAGAAAAACCTCCACAACGGTATTTCAAAAAACTTTCTACCGTACACTTTACTGCCTATCAATATGGCCGACTTCTGAATAGTGAATCCATTGATTTTTTCCTGATCGAAGGCTACACGCAAACCACACGGATATTTCCTTCCACAATTTCAACCAGCCAATCCCACTACGAGCTATGTACCACAAATTCCACGTTAATTTTTGAATGAAGGAATGAATGATCTAGGGGGTATTAATACACTACGACCTGTACAGATCTATAGTGTCCCCCTTCGACGGTACTTCCATCGATGTGATTCTCAATAAGAGTACCTCATCCAGCTTCAGTGCTTTAATAAAAATAAGTAGTCTGGATGGTTCTATGGATGGACGTTCCTCCTGTTCGACGATGCAGCACCCGAAGCAGGCCATTCGCCTATTCGCGGCCACCTCGCACTCCGTGAGAAGGTGTTCGGTATTTCCTCCCCCTCCTCACAGAATCGGCAACTGTCCTCGATTTAAATTTTTATTCTCTCTAACAGGCAGTAGCACGTAAGAAAGCCGATGAGGATGAGGAGATTGTTCTTACTGAGTGTTATTAGGTGTTTTGATCTCCCTGCTTGAGGAGGCCCTAGAAACATCTTTGAGTGACTTAACCCTGGAAGGTGTTCCCATATTCCTGAATTCTTCCGTGTAAGTGTGCGTCCCTATGCCACAGAAAGGTCCCGATCCTAAAAGCGGACTTTATGCTCCTACTTTTGCCAATTGGTCTGCTTTTTCGTTGCCTTCTATACCAGCGTGTCCTAGAATCCATTGAAGGGATAATTTGTTATTCTTGCTTAGTTCATTTGGCCTATCTAGACATTCCCATTCCATTTTGAGCTGATTGTTGTTAAGCTCAGCGCTTTGATGGCTGCTTGACTGTCTGAGAAGATGACAATCTCTTTCTTTCTATAGTTTCTGTCTAGGTTGAACTGCGGACATCTTCCTATGACGTTAGTTTCCGCCTGAAATATGTCCAGGTGTTTCCAATTGCTTCGGAGAATTTGGTTCCTGGCCTAAATACCCCGGATCCGGTTCCCTGTTCAGTTCTTATCCCGTCTGTATACCATTTTATAGCGCTCTGCTGCGATGTGAGAATGCAAGTGGTGTTCTTTTTCCATTCTTCCCTACTTCTTATCACGACCGTGAAGTATTTTTCAAAATTGTATATTTTGACTATATCGTCCCTAGGGAGCCCAGGAAGTGGTATATGCTTTGTCAGGGATGTTAACTCCCCTTTTCTAAGCCATCCTCCCTCGCCCGCTGCCTCTCTTGTGATTCTAGTCATTGTTTGTCTAGCTGCTCCCTTTACAATAATATGTAGAGGTGCAAGGCCCACCATTGCCTCGGTTGCTCCTGTCGGACAAGTTTTTATTGGCGCTGTTATGCTTATGCACGCCAGACATTGTACTTTGTTGAGAGCTGATTTTATGCTCTGCTTTTCCGTTTCCTTGAACCAGACGATCGACCGGTAAAATAGGGTGGGCCTTACTATCATTGCGTACATTCATCGCAGGATATCTGGTTTACATCCTCAGGTTTTTCCTGCAAGGCTTCGGTACACCATGAGGGCCCTCGTATCCTTAGTTACAACTCCTTCAATGTGTTTATTCCATTTGAGTTTGCAATTCCGCGTTATGCCTAGATATCTGACTTCCGATTCCGATGTAATGTTGGGCCCGTGTATTCAGATAACTTTCATTTTAGGGAGTTCAATCTTCCTAAAGAAGGGTACTATGGTTGTTTTCTATTGGTTTACCCACTGTTTGGCACCTTTCTTCCATTGCTTTGAGTTCAGGTTGAATGAGTTCACAAAGTGTACCCTCAAACATTCTTCTTGCTATGATGACAATATCATCGGCATACCCAACACAATGTAGATTTGAAACAATCATTTAAGATCCTGACATGACAAATCCTATCTTATATAACAAAGAGAATAGTTATTTAACTAATTTTCCCAATATTTACCAATCGGTTCTTACACTAACTAACGCGTACCGAAGTACTGCCATCTTCGTTAATGCTCCGCCCCCTCGCGGCAGTTTTCTCGGAAAATCGGCTCTTCCAGAGCAATGACCTCAAGCGATATCTTTTCTCTATTCAACTACATTGCAACACCAAGGGACATGCCATATACCGCATCTGCAATCTTAAATATTAGTAAGCTGGCTTAAGAATAATTTTGTATACATCATAAGTCGATATGTAGCTGATCGGAGTACCCATTCCTAATTGGTTGGAGTGTATTCTAAAAATTCGGTGTACGATACGTTCAAGGCGAAAGTTAAGTCAGATGACAATTAAATTCCCAAAATGCCACAAATAAAATAAGCAAATGAAAAAATGTTAATGAAAATCAATGAAAACAAAATAGTATGGCATTTATTGATGCTGATTTATGTCCATAAATAACTGTCACCATGAGGTGTCAACTTGTAAGATAAGATAAGGTTATATGTTTCGAATCCATATATCATACCTTTGTTTTGGTTGTCGTTTTCACCCCATTTTACACTCTA
>MU188314.1:4110-23929 GCA_016904865.1 Pissodes strobi
TGATACTGGATACAGCTTATCAAAAACGGCTCCAGCTGACAGTTTTGCTCGAAGGGGGTGTCCAGAACTAGCCCAGTCTAGCTTTAATAGCCACTCAACTGAACCAATAACGGACAAATTTAGGAAAAGAAAATTGAAATAAATTAGAATAGATAAAGCAAAATTAGGCCAGTTCAATAGTAACCTAAACACAATATTGCAACGAGCTAAAAACAATACTCACGGAGGTTGATTAAGGAAAAAGCTAAAAAAGTAGAATCCACAAATATGTTAACGAATGTTTTAGATACAGAACGAGATAGACTATCGCCTAAAGGCGACCAGCCCTACCACACTTACCGCACACTGTGTTTATGACGTGCATCTCTAATTCTCATACGAACACGTTAATAAGCCATAATGACGTTCCCTACTACCCACCCAATCGAAGTCGATTAATCGATTAGTTTCCATACCGATATAAAAAAATCAGTTCGTCGAAATCGGGGGGTATGTCAGGGTTCACTGTTACGCAAACGAACGGAACAATCCCTTACAAGTTTGCGGGAATCTTCGTGTTCGGCCTCCATTAGGAAGCCACGAAACGTCAAATAAAAGTAAAGAGTAATGATTCCTTAAAACGGGGGTTTTAAGGGGGGTACGATTCCGTCTGGTTTCGGTTTCCTCTTGCTTTAGTGTTGGTAAATCTATAAGCAAATATCCGTGTAATGAACTTTAGGACACTATTATTGCATATTGATGTCAAAATGAAATATAATTCTGGACAAATTGGCGAGTGACTTTTTAACTTGGATACTGGTACTCGAGAAAATCGCTCCTTAGGACGAGAGCTAGATTATAATTGGCCGTCACCAATACATCAAGATAACTAGCTCTTAAAGGGGGCCCTGAGGATGGTTTTTTCTAAATTTCATCGAAACCGCTCAACAATAATATGCTTTTTGAGCATATATTTTTATTTCTTTTTAAAGAAATAACGATTGTTTGTTTCTCTGTGTTGGTACTGCTATGAAAGGAAATTCTTGAAGATACTCAGCACAGTACCTCTAACTCCACAGTGCTGTAAAATATTAGCTTTTTAGGAAGCACCGTGTCAAACGCGTTAGAGAAATCCATAAGTACTGCAAGTGCTTTTGATGTAAGACAATAAAATCGGAAGTCAAAATATCGAAATACCAAAATTATAAAATATCGAATGAAAACTTTCGAAGTTGCAAAATATAGAAAGAGCAACACATTGAAACTGTAAAATATCGAAATAATTAAGATTTACAAAGCAAAATGTCGATATTGTACAATATCGAAAGCAAAATAAGGTAAACACAAAATATCGAATCTGCCAAATATCGAAAGATGAAAATATCGAATGCAACCTAGCGAAAGTATAAAATATTGAAATTGCGAAGTATTGAAAATATACAATATGGAAAGTCCAAAATTTTTAAAGTTCAAGATATCGAATGTAAAATATCGAAAGTACAAAATATCGAGTCTGTATAAGAACGAAATTGCAAAATGTCAAAATTATCGAAATTTCAAAATATCGAAAGCATAATATAGAATTGGGCAAAAATCGAGAAAACTTAATATCGAATGCAAAATATCGAAAGTGCAACATAACGGAAAAATTTAAATTTCAAATTTACAAAGCAAAATTTTGGTACTGTAAAATATCGACAGAAAAAAAAAGCAAAGGCAAAAGCAAAATTGCAAAATATCGAAAGTAAACTATCGAAAGTATAAAGTATCGGAAGGGCAAAATATGGAAAACATAAAATAAAAAGCGCAAAATTTAGAAAGTTTAAAAAATCTAATGCAAAATATTGAAAGCACAAAATGTCGAGACTGTATAATATCAAAATTGCAAAATATCAAAATTACGAAATTTCGAAAGTGCAAAATATCGAAAACGAAAATTACGTAGAAGTAAAATATCGAAAAAATCGGAATTTCAAAATATGGAAAGCAGAATATAGAATTTGTCAAATATCTGAAAAACTTAATATAGAAGGTTCAAAATATTGAAGGCAAAATATCGAAAGTGCAACATAACAAATATGTAAAATATCGAAAATATTTAAATTTCAAATTTATAAAGCAAAATGTTGATATTGTAAAATATCGAAAGCAAAAAAAAGGCAAAAGCAAAATATCAAGGTTAAGAAAGGTGGAAAGTGCAACATATCGAAAACAAAAATTACGTAAAAGTAAAAAAATCGAAATAATCGCAGTTTCAAAATGTCGGAAGCAAAATATAGAATTTGTCAAATATCGGAAACAACTAATATCGAAAGTTTAAAATTTTGACTGCAAAACTGCTAACCCAAACATAACAAAACTGAAAATATCGAAAAAAATAAAATTTCAAATTTACAGAGCAAACACATTTTGTTCTGTCAATTTAAAATATTAAAAGCAAAAAAAAAGGTAAACGCAAAATATCGAAATTGCAAAATATCGAAAATTGAAAACGACAAATGCACTTATCGAAAGCATTAAATATCGAAATTGCAAAATATTGAGAACATGCATTATGGAAAGCAAAATATAAAAAAGCATAACATCGCAACTATAAAAATTATAATGGCAAAATATCAAAATTGAAAAATATCGATCTTACAAAATGTCGAAAATGTAAAATATTGAATGCAAAATATTGCAAATGCAACATATCGAAAGTTTAAAATATCGATAAAAAATATGATATCAAAGCTTAAAAATTTTGGAAGTCCCTAATATCGAGTGCAAAATATCTACAGTACAAAACATCGTGTAAAATATTGAAATTATCAAATGCCTAAAGTGCAAGATATCGAAAGAGAGGAACTACTTAACATCAAAATGTCGAAATTGCAAAATTTTGGAAAAATGGAAATTCAAAATGTACACACAATATCGAAATTTTACAAATGTTGAAGGTGTAAAATATTGAAAATTGCAAAATATCGTATGCAAAATATCAAAACTGTAAAATATCGAAATTCCAAGGTATCGAAATTTCCAATTTCCGAAAAATCGGAATTTCAGAATATCGAAATTGAATAATATAAAAAAAAACATAATATCGACAGTTCAAAATTTTGAGTACAAATTATCGAAAGCAAAATACTGAAAATGCACAATCCACAATGCAAAATATCGCATTTATTGAATATCGAAGCTGTAAAATATCGAAATCGTAAATTTTGAAAGTACAGATTATGGAAAAAAATCGAAAGTTTAGAATATTGAGGAGAGAACATCTACCGAAAGTTCAGAATATCGAATACAAAATGTTGAAAGTACAAAATATCGAAACTGTAAAGTATCGCAATTATTGCAAAATATCAAATTACGTAATGCCGAAAGTGCAAAATATCGAAAGCAAAATCTTGAAAATGCAAAATATCGAAAGTACAAAATATCGAAATTCAAAAACATCGGAATTACAAAATATCGTAAGTCAAAATAACGTAAAAGCAAAATACTGCAATAGCAGGATATCAAAAAAAAAAAAAATAAAAGCACTGAAAAACAGAAAAGAAAATATTACTTGACTTATGCTATGCAAAATATAAAAAAAAACATAATATCGACAGTTCAAAATATTGAGTATAAAATATCGCAAGCAAAATACTGAAATTGCAAAATGTCGAATGCAAAATATATAAAGTATTAAATATCGAAACTACAAAATATCGAAATCGTAAAATTTTGACAGTGCAGAATATCCAAAAAAAAAACATCGAAATTTCAAAATATTGACTAGAAAATTTCTAAACTGGCGTAAGATCGAATGCAAAATGATAAAAACACAAAATATCAAAACTATAAAATATCGAAATAGCTTAATTTCCAAAAATTCGAATTTTCAAATTGTGGAAAAAACATAATTCGAGAGTAAAAAGTTTAGAAATTGTATAATATCGAAAGTTCAGAATATCGAATGCAGACTGTTGAAAGTATAAAATATCGAAAGCAAAATATGGAGTAGAATATGACTAAATTGCATAATATCGAATGCAAAATGATGAAAGTACAAAATATCGAAACTATAAAAAAATTATAAAATACCGAAAAATGTGAGTTTTCAAAATATCAAAGTTGCAAAATATCGAAAAAACGTAATATCAAAAGTACAAAATATCGTTATAAAATTTCGAAATTGTATAATCTTGAAAGTTTTGAATATCGAATACAAAATGTTGAAGGTTCAAAATATCGAAAGTGTGAAATATCGAAATCTCAAAACATCGAAATTATAAAATGCCGGAAAAATCGAAATTTTGCAAAATAATGAAAAAAAAAACATAATACCGAACGTTCAGAATTTCGAATGCAAATCGTTGAAAGTACAAAATATCGAAATTGCAAAGTATCCCTAGTATTGCAAAATATCAAATTACATAATGTCGAAAATGGAAAATATCGAAAGTACAAAATATCGAAAGTACAAAATATTGAAATTACAAAATGTCGAAAGTCAAAATAACGTATAAGTAAAATACTGAAATTGCAGAATATCAAAAAAAACTAAGGTAAATGCAAAAAAAACTTTATTGCTTGACTTCTGCTATTGTATTTTCAAGATCATTTAGCATAATTTCTTGGTCTTAGATACACTTTATTGCTTTATGATGCAACATAATAATTTCTTAATAATATTCACTAAAATATCTGTAGCAGGCTAAATTTTCTTGATATATTTGTTAATGCCAGATCACTAACTAATATGATATCAATATCACTATTATTTTGACCAAAGTTGAATTATATGCAAGATGAATTTTAAATCATTTTTCCTCGAATGCCATAGAACTAAACCGAGAATATCTCTTTTCGTTGAATCAATATTTAGCTCTTAGATCAATGGGAAAAGTTTCTATATAGTTCCATGAATAAGGAAGTGTCTTATACATTTTAATTAGGCCCAACTATCCCATACAAACATAGGGTTTTACAAATAGGCAAGTCGCGTGTATAGGCCTTCCGATTCGGCCAATGTACCTTTTAAATGATTAAAATTCCACTTAAAAAAACAACTGGGTTAATTATGGGTACGTTTCCAGGTGATAAAGCAGCTATTTTTGGCATCGATCCCAAATGTTTCAGTCGATAACGGTATAAAAGGCCGTCCTTGCCCTTTGAATAGTAATATGCCCCAAATTTTATAGCATTAACAATAACATATTGTAGTATAATAATTACAATTTGTAACACCCTTGTCCTGCAACGATTAGATGCCTAATAAGCTTAATCATCATCAACGTATACACTAAGCTGCTGGATGCCTTGCACCGAAAGATAAAATATAATAATTATTTAGCAGTTATCCAAAAGGCCGTAGCTTTTGCCACCCTCGGTATGAATGAGCCTTAGTCACGTTTCAGTAATGGGGCGAAAACACAACCCCTGCGACGACGACCAGAAAGTTTTCTTATCTTGACGAAATTGATTTTTATGAGGCAGCAGGAATGATAAGAATAAATTAAATTTTGCGTCCATTGTTTTAGAGCGTTTTTATGTTTATTGTTATGTCGATTTGATGATAATATTTGGATTTTCAACAATTACTATTGTTCTTTGTTCTCTTTCTAACTATGGGTCTTTGTAAATCCATACGTAATTGATGTAAACACAGAGAGTTGCCAGCCTTTTAATTTCGTAGATCGGGCTTCAAGCCCGAGCCAACGGGACAAATTAATTTAATAACAAAAAATTTTAAATGAGAAATAACGCTTTAATAAACACACAAAAATATATATTAAAAAAATTTAGGTTGCAAGTACAAAATAACGCTTGTTTTTCACGTCAAAGCCTTAGTTTAAAAATTATTTTCGTCTCATTTTTGAGACGTCTGGCAGCACTGGCTTTTGGTCAGAGTTGCCAGACGTCTCAGAAAATCGCAGGCTAACTGCTGTGAGAATAACCTGAAGTTGAATCTGGCCACATGGTGGTATGTGTATATTATACCTCGTGCTTGATAATTATTAATGATAAGCAATAAAACCACAAAATCCTTAGATAAAAATATTAGGAATTAACCAGACTTGTCCATGTTCAAAAGTTGATAATACTCAATATATTTATGTTATATTTACAATCTTATTTTTGTCATTTAAATAATTACAGTTAACATTTATTCGAAGTGACAGGTCCTTAAATATTGATTCAATTTCAAAATAAAGCACATATAAGAATGGTATTCTTATATACCTATTGGTTATAGCATATAATTTATTTCTCTATTAATTCCGGGTAAAATACAGTAATTTTCATCTACTGTCCGTCTTGATAATATTTCATTGTCCTCTGGAAAGTGTGAAAGGGCCTACGCCTCTGTGATTAGAAAAAATTAGGAGGGAACAAAGTTATAAGAAAAAAAAATGTGTTTCTATAAGGGGCTATCAAATTCTAGACGGAACAAATCATAAAATCCTCAAGTTGGAATAGGGAACTCATTTTGGCATACGTTTCTCTATAATGATTAAATAATTAAATCAGCGATACCAGAAATTTGCTAATAAAAGAATATGTATACAATAAAATCACAAATTAAGGCAATTCAAAAAGAATCAATTATTGATCAACTTGATTATCCGTTCTACTTTCTTCCTTCCCTTTGGAAACATTAATATTATATTTATATATTTATCGTATGGCACAGTAACACATGTATACCAGAAATACAAAGCAAATTCATAGGCTACAATCTAGTTGGCAGATGTAATCAATCGCTTCGTTGGTCGTCATCAGGTAACCATTGAAGTCACCTCCGTAGGCCCTGGTCTTGCATTCGGTGATAATGTGTTGAACAGTTTGCCTGGCCGCTCCGCAGTCACATCTTGCAGATGATATTTTGTTTCATTCGTGGAGCGAGTCTGCGCACTTTCCGTGTCCGGTACGTATCCTGTTGATAGATGATCATATTTTGTGGGGCTGTTCATGAACAGGTGGCTTTTGGTTTGGGCCTTGAGCTAGGCAGGGTTTTCTCCATTCCTGTTCCCAGGGGTCTGTAGGGTTGAAATCGGATGCCCGCAGTTGTCTGGCAGTTCTCATAGTGGGTCTCCTGGAACGCAGTCTTTTTCTGTCTAGCTCAGCTAGGTCATGGTGCATGGGCAGCTGGGGGTTGTCTTGCATTCTGTTGAATTCTCGAACGAGTGCAGATTTGCGTCGGAGGTCAGGCGATGATATGTGGCTTAGAACAGGTAGCCATGAGGTTGGAGTAGATTTTAGTGTGCTGCTAAGGTCCTCATTGTTACGTTTAGCTGTACGTCAATTTTGTGCGTGTGTGCACTGTTGAGCCAAACCGGGGCGCCATATTCTGAAGCTGAGTAGAGTAGTCCTATTGGCGAGGAGCTTAAGGTATCGGCAGAAGATCCCCATGAAGTTCTACAGAACTTGTGTAGGATGTTATTTCTTGTTCGCAGATTAGCAGCAGTGTTTTCTAGGTCCTTTCTGCAGAATAGCGTTCTGTTGAGGGTAATTCCGAAGTATTTGGGACATGGGTTGTGGTGGAAAAGGTTGTCCTTGAAGTAGTTCCTTATCAGTGTGTTTGTTGCACAGGTGGAAGCACTCTTTGTGGGGTTGGGGTTCAATCTCCACTTGCGGAAGTAAGCTTCCAGTGTTCTTAGATCGGATATTAGGGTGGTTTCAGTTTCCTCGAACGTGTGGTGCCTTGTAGCTATAACCCAATCATCTGCACATCCGAATTTTCTGGATTTCGTATCAGGGATGTCGGATATATATAAGTTGAAACGCAGTGGGGCAAGCACTGATCCCTGCGACAGTCCATCGTTCAGTGTCTTTGTGGAACTTTTCTGGTTGTGTAGTATTACATGAAAGGTTCTATTTGCAAGCATGTTGTCGACAAGTCAAATGGCCTTTGAGCATGGCATTATTTGTATGAGCTTGTACAGGAGGTCGTGTCTCCACACAGTGTTGTAGGCCGCAGACAGGACTATGTATGTTGTGAGTGTCAGCACCTGGTCTGTGCAGCTTCTTTGTGGTCTAAAGCCTGTTCAATAGGGCCTCGTTCAAGTATTGCGCTCCCTATTCTATTAAAAATTACCCTATCGAGGAGTTTGTATATTACGCTAATACTAGCTTTTTCGTTGGTCACTCGGTTTTCCTGGCTTCAGTATGGATTTTTGACATTTTCATTGCATGTGGGATTTTTTCCTTTTCCATCATGGCTAGCCATTTCTTGGTATATTTTCCACAGTTGAGAAGAAACTCTGGGTGGATTCCATCTGGTCCTGAGGCTTTACGATTTTCAGAGCTTCCATTATCTCAGCAGTGGTAACTGGGCGGGTAAAGTCGGTCGGTCCTTCGCATCTGGTTCTTAGTTCCATAAGTTCTAGTTTGATTTGGGTTGCATGGGCTTTGTTCCTTAATGATCTAGCTGTGGACAGGATGTGTGCTGCTATCTTATTTGCTGGTGGGTGCTTGACGTTGTTCGTCGTTTTGTAACTGTCACCAAGATTTCTCAAAAGCGACCAGGCTTTTCTGCTAGATCTCTTGAAATCGAGGCTGGATACTGTGCCTGTCCATTTCTCGCGTCGAGCTGCATCCAAGTTGTGCAATAAGTTTGGCGGCTATCTCCCTATCTCAGCTTTCATGGAAGTTCCGATATTCCCTCTCGCACTCATCGTTCCATCCCGGCACATACCCTTTACGGTAGCCTCTGGGAATAGTCTTTTTCGCTGATCCGATAGCTGCATTTATTGAGTCTGTGCTCACAAAGCAGAGGTCAGAGTTATACTCTTGGTTCCATGATGCTGACTTGAAGGTTCCCCGTTCTTTCGCATCAAAGATAAGGTACATCTTATTGTCTTCTGCCCACTGGGTTAGTGTTTCTCCATTGGAGTCGTTCTTCCTGTACTTCCACTGTGTGTGTGGTGACTGTTAAAATCACCTACGTATACCGCGCGGTGTGGAAGGAGTGGCAGCACTTCTGGTGGCCAGGCACTGTTTGGAGGCTTATATATAATATATTGCTGATGGTTATTTCCCCTACTCTGATAACTACTTCTTGGATGTCGTCCGAGTCCGTTTTCAATGGTGGATAAATATGTATATTAATATAATAAATGAAATGGATAAATCGGTAGACAGAAAAATTGGCTTGTTACGATAAAATATGGAAAGGATACTGTTCTTCATCCTTTGACTTCAGGTCAATTAAAATTAAAATAAAACTTACTATATTGCGGGCTGTTGAAAATCACTTGGCAGTAACGACTAGATATGTTTAATGCAACAGCTTCAACAAAGCAAGCAGAATACATAGAAAACTCAGAAAAATTAATATTTTACCTGTAAAGGGTTTTCAGAGTTTACTGACGCCGAAATCAGCTAGTTACCTCCAAAGGTGGATTAGCCAGACGAAAAGTAGGAAAAGGAATTAGCATAAAATGAAATTCACTCAAAATGTCGACACTCACAAATAAAACCAAAAGTAACTCACCTGATAGAAACAATGATAAATCCCAGTAAAGTAGTTGAGTCTAGGCACCAGACAAGCGACAAACCAAAGGTAAGATAAAGTATTGCCTAAGAATCTAAAAATGAGTCGGATAGAAGATCCGCACCAAGACATTTCCACTCGACCCTCACTGTTTGCTTCAATTGCTGGCAAGTGAAAAGTGACGCTCTTAATTTTTTCCGGATGAAGGTATTAGTTCAGTCATTGGGGATCAAAAAAGGGGCTTGCCTGGAAAAAAGTCCGGAAAATTTGAAACTTTACAGGTTTGTAGGTTTCGAGGTCCCTAACTAAAATCCATAAAATACACAATTCGGCACTTGCCGCCGGCGCCGCCATCTTGCGAAGATGGCGGCCAAAATCGGTATTTTGCAAATATCTCGAAAACTATGCATCTTTCGAAAAAATATGTAGAGAGCAAAATTAAAGAAGATAAAATTTCCTACAAAAAAGGTTTTATAAAAATTTTCGCTAAAGTTAACCGTTTACGGTGGACACTAGGAATGGTGTATCTGCACAACGTATGCGATAAAATTGAAAAGTTCTGCGGAGTTTATTTTCAATCTGGAGAACAACACGTGGATATGAGAAATTCACGCATTACTCGAGACGACAATGATGTGGAAAAGATGTTGGCTTGCGCAACACCCACTTGAGCTAATTAATGATACGCCACTGTTTCACGATAAAATTGTAAAAAGCCTCAAAAAATAGTTTTAGTGAACCATACTAGACAGTTGATTTCGAAAAATCGGCTATATATGATACTTTACGCAAATTTGTAAAATTTCCAGGGATTTTGTGCCTAAACAGTTACCTTTAGCGAAAATTTTCATTAAACTTTTTTTGTAGGAAATTTTATCTTCTTTAATTTTGCTCTCTACGTATTTTTTCGACAAATGCATAGTTTTCGAGATATTTGCAAAATACCGATTTTGGCCGCCATCTTGGCAAGATGGCGGCACCGGCGGTAAGTGTCGAATTGTGCATTTTACAGATTTTAGTTAGGGACCCCGAAACCTACAAACCTGGAAATTTTCAAAACTTCCCGACTTTTTTCCAGGTAAAAATCCCCAATGACTGAATTATATCGGAAAAAGGCTTTTTCCCAGCCAATCGCTTCATGGGCTACATTCTACATGTCAAACACAACATTTTTTCGTTAATTTTGGAGAGTCACCCAAGATTTGAACATGCCAAAATCCTAGTTTATTTAATTAAATGTACCGAAAAACGTCCTTCCAATGAATTTAGTGCGTACATTGAACTACTGCTTCCTGTGTTATTGCCAACCTCGTGGAAATTATAGTCGACGCTCCGCCCACTCGCAGCATATTCCAAACATCAGTCCAAGTTTCATCAATAGTAGCTAAACCCCACGCAAAACAAATGATCCCGAGTCGGCCCGAACGAGTTTCGTTATTTACCCTTACCAATTTGGTCTAGTGAAAAGCGTCCAAGAGAACTTCGTGGTGTAATGGTACGATCTTGGGTTTCGGTTATGACGTTCGGCGTTTGATTCCTGTCGGCGGCAAGAGACTTTTTTTTAAAGGTTATCTTTGTTTCTTTTTGTAAATTTGGGTTAGTTTTGTTTGGTTGCGCCCTGGAGCGAGCGAAGCGAGCGGAGGGCTATGCGTGAAGATTGACATCGAAATTCGTTCGGGCCGACTCGGGATCATTTGTTTTGCGTGGGGGTTTAGCTGCTAGTAGTTTCATCGACTACTTGTTCTCCCATGCGCATGACGCCATCCCAGTATCAACCTCGCCCATGTTGTGCGACTTTGCTTTCCTGCAACTATGTTGCCCTGTCACGCTGATGAGCATGCCATATACAGTGCTGCCAATTTGCCAGTAATTACTGGCGTTTGCCAGGGATGATTAGCAGTGCCCGTAATTTTGCCAAGAATGCTATCATGCCAGGAATTGATAGGCAGCAATTAAAAAAATACATATTTATATTTATATATTATTAAAGTCGAAAATTAAATTATATATAGAAAAATATCAACAAAATTAGAAATTTACTAATTTACTATAGTCGACAGTGCAAGTAGTTAGGAGAATCGACTAGATGCCCCATCTCTAAAGTATAATCATCTCTATACTCTGCCCATATTCCATTGCATGGATACTACTGTTTATCTCTCGTTACTCTGGGGTGTACTCGACGATCTCCGGAAAGCGTGGAATTTAGATATGTCTTTACAGTCCAACGAATTCCCTTCAGGTGCTCTGATGGTTCAGTGGTTAGACTAGCCCGGGTTCGATTCCCGTCGGTGACAACACGTTTTTTTCATTATATTTTTTAAGGTTATGTGTGTAAAAAGTTTTTTCTTCATTTTGGGTATGACTTGGGTTAGTTTTGGTTAGTTTTTGTTGGTTGCGCCTCCGTAGCGAGTGAAGCGAGCGAAGGGCCATCCGTGAAGTGAAATATTAGACATTCTAAAATAGTAAACAAACGCGTAAACTCCGGAGATCGCCGAGTACAGCCGAGAGTAACGAGGTAAATAAACGGTATCCTTCACATTGGCACCCTGGTCCCTGAGCGTATTTCTAAAATATTGCAATAACATGTCACAGAAAAGGATGCCAATATACTCAAAGATCAGTACTGAATACTGATCAGGGATATCCTTGTTCTGAGTTAAAAGAACGTGAATTGATATTGATTCTTAAAACTAAAAGACTATAATAAATAAGCAGCTCACCTTTATAAGCACATAAATGACGAGAACCTTTTAAAAGATATGATAGAAATTGAGACGTTATTTTCTTTTTAAGCTTTTTTTTCTCAACTTTTGCCCCCGGCTTTGCCGCTTTTTCTTTATTTTTTCTTTCATTTTTTTTAATATTTTTTGCGCCGAAAACCGCGTTTCTCAAACTTTTTTTTTGTTAATTATTTTTTTCGTTATGTAATACTTTTATTAACTTTCCAAACAATTTTTTCTTCTTTTGCATTATTTTTTTTTTCTTATTTTATAATATTTTTATTAACTTTTTGTTCATTATTATTTTTTTTTCTTATTTCGTTTTGTAATGCTTTTATTAACTTTCCGAACATTTTTTAAATTTTTCACCATTTTTCCAATTTTTTGAATGAAGCACTTTTCTCCTCCTCATTTTTGCCATTCCCGACCTCGTAGCTGAACTCCTTCGCCTTTGTTCTGCCGAAAACCTCGTTACTCTAACTTTTTTTTTATTAATTTTTATTCCTATTTCGTCTTGTTGTGAAAACGTCACACCAATTTTATTTATTAATGCTCTTGAAAATCATTTTGCCCTTAAAAACATTCTCGAGTATTATGAAAGCTATAAAAACTCTTATTTATTAACGTTTATCTGAAGCCTGACAGGTCATTTTGACCGTGCTCGAATTTCAGGCTGTTTCTGTTGCATTTTCTAATCTCTATAATGTGTTGATGTATTAATGGTTCTTTGTGATTCGAAAGAAGTGCGTGGAAAGAGACAAAGAACAAAATTTTAAGTTAGTCAGAAGTTTGTAGAAGTCACGTAAGGTCTACACGGGCTGTCGAGCCTGTAGTTGCTCTGCCCTTTTGTTTAATAATGCGATAATAACAAACTGGCCTTTGAGCCATTTGTTGCTCTGCTCTTATGTGATGCTCTTAAATCACATCTCTGCAGCTCTAAATTACTTTTTGAAGTTCTCTCTGCCCTTTTTGTATTGCTCTGTATTAAATTAAATGTTATCGCGAGAGTTGGAAGAAGTTTTGTAAGTCAAAGTGTATTTTGACCACTTACAAGCAGTTCTGTAGATGGTTGTTTGTTATAGTTAGTAAGAAGTGAGAAGAGAAACGCGTAGTGATTAGACTGATTAGTGGTTAATTTAGGGTTGTTGCTAATTTAGTTTTTAACGCATTGGTGTGGATATTTGACACTAAGTGTGTCGGACGAAGAGTAGGTTTAAGTACAAACATTTGACTAGATCATACCAGTATTTAATTTTCTTTTGTACATAGACGTTTCGTTTTTATTAATTAACATTAAAGTTAATCAAATTTGGACTTTGTGTTTAATGTGGGTTAATGTAACTTTTCCTGAAACAATAAATTCAGCCTATGGCTGTGGTCCTTCGAACATTTAACCAGAACCAGTTACGCGGTTCTACGACATAACCCAAGTGTTACGTCCCCCTTTGTGTTGGAGTGAGAAGCAACATCCACGTCTTAAAATACTTTTATTAACTTCTCGAACAATTTTTACGTCCTTTTAAATCTTTTCCTATTTTTTTCGAAGATTTTTGAATATCCGGGGAAGTGGGGGGGGGGGGGGGGTGGATAGTATAATTATCATCAAAACGGATTTTCCCCAAAATCCCCCCTTAAATTAGAGCCGCGATCCTCCCATATGGTCAATGAGGCGCACTTCTTCTTCTTTTCTTTCTTCCAAATTATGGAGTTGGCTGCCACTTTTTTACTTTCAGCACGACCACGCGTCCGGGCTTAGCTACCCCTTGTTGGACGGTGGTACTAACGGTAGAATCTCCACTATGGCGGGTATGTACCCCTGGAGATTCAGAACTTTCACAAAAATTTTATCTAAATTTTAAAACTTGCACATCTAAAATGGCGGCTAAAAGCCTGCTCACGGCACAGACGAAAAATTTTACCACGGGAACATGCGGTCCCCCCCGGGGAGATAAAATGATCACTAAACGTTCACCACGTGTACTCCCAATGGCCTATGCCAATGGGGACAAAAGAGCCGCTACGGGACGTGTTCACTCAATCGAAGACGAATCGGAAGTCATGAGGCGCACTTACCATAAAAATTTCGAGCACGTAGCTCCCCCCTCTTCTTCCGAAATTATTTATTTTAGTTTTTTCTTGTCCCCATCTCATGGCCTAATGCGCGGGGGGGGGGGGGGGGGGGTTTGTACAGGGTCCAGTTTTCGGCCAGGATCTTCGTTTTATCCCGGCTACATGTCCTTTAAATTTCAGGACAATTTAAAGGGGCGTTTCACTTTGATGAGCATTTTTCTGACTTTCACTAAAGAAGTTTCACTTCAAAAAGCTTTCTTACTAACAAAATTAGGAAAAATATGGTACCTTTTTTCTTAAAATGCATTTTGCTAGGAATTGCCAGGAATGAACAATAAACTTGTAAGAAATTTTTGTGACATGTTTGGCAACACTGGCCATATATTACTACCGTGTTCTTCAAAATACTCAGTCCGAAAATGAAATATTCATAAGTTAAAAATATCGATTTAGAGTTGATCGGAGCAGCACAGCTCTACTTGGTTAGACCGAGTTACAAAATCGCCTCTACGATAGGCGCGAAACCAAACTAACCCAAACTAACCTGAAAACCAACATTAAATTGCATGGCTAAAAGTGTCGTGAAGTGTGCTCTCACGGGTATATTGTAGGTCTTAGCCTTTTGTGGCATGTAGCATGTGGCACACGCAGATAAAAAAAATTATGTGGTGTGTGTGTATAAGATCAGGATAATTGTTCTAAAGTGACATCCTGTACGATCGTTTACAACGTCATAACCCTTGCAAAAGCTCGACACCTTTTTGAAATATCGATAAATCCAAATAAACTGGAGAGAAAAGAAAATAAATTACGAAACCCATAGCGAACAGCGCTTCTAGAAGCGAAGATAGCCAAGCTACGATGACCAAACAAATCGTAAGAACCCAATGAAGAAAAACTAGTTGTTCCAATGGAAGGGTATGGAATGCGCTGGAATTAAGTCCCACTGCACTCACAAGTAGTTACATATTTTAGTGCAAATATGGACCGTTACGCTTGCCTTATCTAAAATTAACTTTTTGATATTACGTGGATTTTCTATGCTTGAACTTCAATTTTGATTCGAGAACATGCTTGGCTCCAATCCGAGCTTTGATTAGTATTTGCACTTGAATGGTTTTGCAGTCGATTAACTTGTATGGGTGTAGTAGGTCCTAATTCCAATACATTTTATCAGCGAATATCCTAACGGCTCTGCTTTTGTGACTGAAACTTTCTCCTTTTGGGTTTCTCGAGTTCTTTCTACACGAACCAGGGTTGATTAAGGCCTGTAAAGTGTAAAAATGGCACACTCACAATGTGTTATTTTGGGACAGTCAACCTTACCTTATTTTATAATGGCTACCTCATGGTGAAATATAATTGCAGACATCTACCATCATAAAATGCCGTATTATTTCGGTTCTAAGTTAATTTTCTATAATAAAGCATTGATTTTATTAATGTCTTTGCGTTGCTATGTCATCTGAACTTGACGTTTTGCTTTGTATAACGCGCGGTACACGATGAGAACTAAAATATTCAAGCTTTTTGCAACGATATGTAAATTTGTCATTTATCTCGTCAATATACTTCAAACGTGCATTAAAATAATCAAGTATAAATACATGTTCGATACATTCGATTATTGTCCATGAAGATGATATATTTCTGTAGCCAAAATTTAAATCTATTTAAATAATATTGGAAGGTATAATGGATCCGATTCGAAACGCTCGTATTTTATTAGGTTTCAATTGCAATTCAAATTTGGCACGTAAAATATTCTGGCAGTGATAAATACGACAGGATATTAAACATATTTAAATAAGCTTTAAAATATTAGTACAATAGATGAAAAATTGTTGCAGCTATTTCCTCATATACAGTGAATCTTTTGTGATAATGGAAATTTTTTACAGGTCTCTATGGAAAAAAGACGTCATCGATTCCTTTAACATGGACAGGAATTTTCCACGAGCTCTTTTACTAGCATTATTTTATTTCTCTTATTAGTATAAAAATTCTGCATAAGAGCTGATATAACTATGGGCTTGGTCTTTTGTCAACGACAGAAGCAATTTTTCCACAGACAGAATAGGGAAGTTGAAACGAAATAATTAGGATATCATATCCTTGAGTGCTCAATCGTCGATAATTTGGCAAGCGAAACGTAAACTCTCTCCTCTCGTAAATCGTCTGGCACCGCAGCTGCTTGCGTACGCCTCCTCCAACATTAAGATGCACACTGGACCACACCTGGTACTGAATTATGTGTTTTCGTAATTATTCTGTTTATACCTTAACGATTGTCTCACTTTTTTAAATATAGTTATTTTTGTTAGACAGGACCGAGCAACAACAATACACAAATGCTGATTTGTTTCCTGTAAAATTTCAGTTTAATGAAAATGATACAATATGACCTTCTAATCCAGAATCTATTGGAGCCTACTTCGCAGCAGAAATTTACAAAAGTAATGCTAGGGCAAACTTAGAGAATATATCACTTACGCTCTTGTGTGTAAGGCTACCTTTACTTCCACGGTAATAATTCTGAGCCCAATCGGTTTCCCACTTTATTGAGCAAACTTTGAAATACTTCTTGGTCTTAGTCCTTCTAAATCTTCGTTTGTGAAATGTAAAAATTGAATTCGATATATTTGCCGTAAGTTGTGCATTGGGTTGTTAATGCTGATTTACTGCAACTGCCTTTGTTCATCCAGTATTGATTTCTAGCCCAAAATGACACTTAGTCTTGTTGATCAAATTTTGTAATGTTTGTGTCCGTTTAGACCCTTGTGGGGTACCAATTATACTGTAAATTAAATTCCTTCACTGCTGGTATTTTATTAAGCAAGCCTTGTAATACAGTGCCCATTAAGATCCTCAGTATCAGTATCAGAAGGGGTGGCTCCTAGCGGGCCTTGCACTTAGAGCACCAATTGGGTCTGTTGTGCATCCATCCCGCATTAGAGAACCTCCAGGATGCCGGTCTTCTTTAAGAAAGCCCGCACGAAATTTGTCTCGATCAGCTTCGCGCCAAAGATTCTAAATCTTGCCCACGCAAAGGCGGGACATTCCGTAAATAGATGCTATAGAGTCTCATCGCCCTCCATGCACCATCTAGACTCCCCCTCCTCCTTTTAGACTCTTGCTTAGTTCCAATAATTATAATGTAAATTCAATTCCAAGCATTTATGCATTGAGTTGCAATAGTTGCGTTACTATCACTGACCTTGTTTATCCAGAATTAATTCTAAGTGCAAAGCGTTCTTCCATTGCTGTCATTTTATTGAGCAAATCTTGTAATGCATGTTCTTTTAGACCCTTGTTGAGTACCAAATAGTATAAATATAATTTCCAAGCATTTTCCATATTGTACATTAAGTTGAAATGCCTGCCTTAGAATCACGAAAATTGCTTATCCAGAATAAATTTAAAGTGCAAAGCGGTCCTCCTCTGCTGCTGTATAATGCAATCTCCTTTTAGACCCTTGTTAAGTACCAAAAACTCTAAATATAATTTCCAAGCGTTTTCCATGTGTAATGGTTGCCTTACAATAACTAACCTTGATTATCCAGAATGAATTCTAAATGCAAAACGATCTTCCACTGTTGGTATTTTATTGAGCAAGTCCTGTGATGTAATGCCATTTTAATTGTAATGTAAATTGATTTCCAAAAATCTTCCATACATTTTTATATTTACTTGTATCAGTTGCCTTGCAATCACTAACTCTATTAATCCAGAAGGAATTCTAAATACAAAACAGTCTTCCACTGTTGGTCTTTTACTGCACAATCCCTGTGATACAATGCCATTGTAATTGTAATGCAAATTGAATTCCAAACATTTTCCATAAAATTTTATATTAAGTTGTAATGGTTGCCTTGCAATCACTAACTCTTTATCAGGAATGAATTTTAAGTGCAAAACGATGTTCCACTGCAACAAGTCTTTTAATGTAATATACCTTTAGACCCTTGTTGCGTTCCAATAATTTTAATGTCAATTGAATTCCAATCATTTGTACATAAAGTTGTAATGGTTGCTTTGCAATCAGTAGCTTTGTATTATCCAGAATACATGCAAAGTGCAAAATGGTCCTCCACTGCTGGTATTTAATTAAGCATGCCCTTTTAGAACATCATTGAGTACTAAAATTGTAATATAAATTCAGTTCCAAGCATATTCCATAGATTTTTATATTGAACCCTAGAGATTGTGTTATTATCACTACCTTCGTTTATCCGGAATGAATTCTAAGTATGAAACTATCTCAGATCCTCCAGCGGTCTTCCATCTCTCTCATTTCATTGAGCAAGCCTTAAAATGATTCTGGATCCGCTCTTGTTAAGGATCAAGGTGTGAAATGAATTATATGTATTTTCCATAGCTTTGAGCCTAAATTGTGAAGATGGTGTCAGTACCTCGTCAAATCTCGTAATGATTCTTAGTCTGTTTCAACTCTTGTTTAAGACCAAAATGTGATGTACATACATTGAATCCGATGTATGCTTCATAGATTTGTACATTAGGTTGCAACATCTCTGAGCAGAAAAGTACCGCTTTCAAATATTTTAAAAAATGTGGTAGTTTTTGGGTTAGCTTGGGTTTGGTTGCTTAGAGCACTTTCAAATATTAAAATATCACGCAAAAATTAGGAATATTTTTGAAAATATCAATATTTTAGGCATGTTTAATTGAGAGTACCAGTACACGAGGCGAAACTAACCGCCGCCGCCGCGTCACCAATTTACGAAGAAGGCGCAAATAATGTAATCAACATTAATTCGTTTTTATAATGTAATCGATTGAAGATCGATCTAAAGGCGGTAGGTACCCCAATTAGGTAAAGAATGCTGTCCGAATCAGGTGATCGCATCAGGTGATTTTAAATTATAGAGTTCTGTCGACCTATTGTTCTGGTTTAAGGAATTATTTCCTAATGGGGCAACATTTTTGAAATTGTTTAATAATTCTTAATAGTATCATTATTATATATTTTGATTGAAAAGCACTGAATTAAGGACCGGTAGTACTTCTCGTGAGAAAATACATGGTTTTTATCTCGTTTTTTGCGATATGTGTTTTTTTTTAGCAAATGTTCAAAACAAAAGGATCCGCATCCGTCTTCCGCGTAACATACTCTTGCAAAAATATCGAGTAATAAGTAGCATAATGAATTTAAAAAAAAATCGAACAAAAATTATTCAATAATGAACCTATAGTAATAGATCAATTAACTAGTCACAAAATGATCTAACACAATCTTCAAAGTTACGTCCAGTACCATCGGTATATAATTTAAAAAAATTGCAAGGGGTTAAGTCGGGTGATCGTGCCGGCCGTCCGATTGTTACTCTACGCCCAATTCACTTATTGTTATTGGGATAATGGGCTTACTCCATCAAGAATAAAATAAGTAATTGCTATTTATTGATGCTTACCAGCACCTTCAATTGATAATTATTTCCTAATGGGACCACATTTTTGAAATTATTTAATAATTCTTAATAGTATCATCATTATACACTCTGATTGAAAAGCACTGAATTAAAGGCAAACAGCACATAACATAACTTTATAAAAATAT
>MU188314.1:37428-64158 GCA_016904865.1 Pissodes strobi
TTTCCCGGTGTAGTGTCATAAAGTGTATCTCTCAATTTTTACAAATCGTTATAATACGGAGAAAAAAAACTCATCCAAACCAATCAAAATTCTTTCAAATGAAAATTGAAATAAAATTATTGCTTTTGCTTTGGTTTGAACGCGAGTAATCTAAGTTACGTATTTGACAAAAGCCTCAAACTTTAAATTTTACTTATCAATACAATACGGAGAAAAAATACTCATGTTTCGTTGACTGAAATAATGAGATCGCTTCTCTCATCAGTGAAAAATTTATGAGATTAATAGATTTAACTGAATTCGATGAATTTTAACTGAGAATTTATGGTCGATGAATTTGACTGGAATAATGAGATCGCTACTCTCATTGACCAGTGAAAAATGTATGGAATTGATAGATTTTACTGGAAATCAATGAGAGTAGCGGTCTCATTATTTCAGTCAACTTTATCGAAATCAGTCAAATCTATCAATCTCGTAAATTTTCCACTGATCAATGAGAGTAGCGGTATCATTATTTCAGTCAAATCTATCAATCTCATAAAATTTTCACTGATCAATGAGAGCAGCGATCTCATTATTCCAGTCACATTTATCAATCCCATTAATTTTTCACTGATCAATGAGAGTAGTGATCTGATTGTTCCAGCCAAATTTATCGATTTCAGTCAAATATATTTTATATAATACAAGGCATGTTAAACAGAGGCCGACATAATTGAAATTTTTTAAAGGTTTGATTAATAGTTCACAAAAATAAATGTTTCTTGTTTAGATGTAGTTAATCCCGATTAAATCGTATAGACTTAGGAACGTCCAAACAGAATTAGAGTGATTGGTTAGAAAATAAATAGTCACCGTTATTAAGGTTGGAAGTTTTATAAAGGCGTGCTAGTTACTGCAATTATAACCCAAAATGCCAGGCAAGCGATTATAACTTTGAATATTTTTAAAAAATTTTGAAACTTGATTCGAATCTAAATTTATGACAGGCGCTATAAAGGGACGTTGTCAGCTTCTGAACATCTTCCCTACGTTTTAATCTGCTCTCATATGCCAAAGAAGGAATAAGGAATATAAATTGAAACCCTGTACAATTTGATAAAATACAGTCGGTAATAAATCAAATATTTGCTGTTCGTTCAGACACGCTGAACTGTATATTTATACAGGATGCTTCGTGTATTAGATCAAAGATGCCTACTTGCGGATCATAGAACTTGATGGTCTGGTATAAGAAGCTTTGTATAACATATTTAATAATTTATTGATGTCCAAGTCCCTATTAGTTTGGTTATTACCGATACTTGATACATGCGAAATTGTGTTGACTTGCAAGGCCTCTAAAATATGTACACGGCATCCTAACTTCGAGGCGCCATTATTTTATTGTTATTTGCCATTTATCAATATACGACACGTACTTGAAACACAATATTGGCATATAAACGACACAACCTTAATACCGTTTTATTGGCAAATCAAATACCCCGAACGAAATCACATGAAAGTGTCGAAAAATCCACTCGGTGTTTTTCTATTTCTGTAATTCCCAGAGTAAATATTTAAGTTTCCGCCGAATTTCAAAGGGATTATGCTTATCGTCAACATTAATCGGTTCGAGGCCGTTGCAAATATCTCGGATAGTTTCGTAAGAAAAATCTGCAAAGTTTCAGATTGCGTTATTGCATATTATATTATGGTTTATGCTTAATTGATCAGCAAAATATTCAATATTTTCGCCGCAAAAAAAAATCGAGCCACAAAATTAGATCAGCAAGTATAGTTAATCGATCAGCAAAATATTCAATATTTTAGAGGCAAAAAGAATACCTAATCGAGTAGCAAAATTAGATGAGCAAAATTAAAACAAACCCTCAGTTTTTAATATGTTTATGAACATCTCTCAATCACCCAATTTAACCCAAACTAACCCAAAACTTTCAGATTTAACATTTTTTTCCATCTTGAAAAATAAATAATTATAAAGCTTATTTATTTTTATTTGTACCTACATAGATTACTACCTCAATGCGTAAAGTTCAAACTCGGCTGATCAACTAAATTAATTTGATGATCGAATCATTTAATTTGCTACTTAAATTTCAACTCGACTGTTATTCTAACTATTTTGCTGCTGCACTCCTTCATCCGTTTTACTTATAAAAATATTTTGTTACTCGATTAAACTGATGATCAAATAATTTAATCTGATGATCGAGTAATCCGTTGCTTAAATTTCAACTCTGATATTTTCCTAACTATTGTGCTGCTCCTTCATTTTACTTATAAAAATATTTTATCTGTCATTCGATTAAAATGATGATCAAATAAATTAAGTTGATGATCGAATAATTTAATCCGTTACTTAAATTTTAACTCGGCTATTCTCCCAACTGTTTTGCTGCTGGTTCGTACATTATGCTTCTCGTTCATTCATTTTGCTGCAAATATCTTAATTGCCGCTCGATTAAACTGATGATCAAATAATTTAATTTGATCATCGAATAATTTAATGCGGTGCCTAAAATTATCCTAACTATTTTACTGCTCGCTCATTCCTTTAAATATTTAATTACCATTCGATTAAACAGAGGATCCAATAATTATTTAACCCGCTGCTTAAATTTTAACTCGGCTGTTATCTATTTTTTTTGCTGGTTCATCCATTTTGCTGCTCGGTTATCGTTTTTGCTAGAGAAATTTTCGAATTGGTGTTCGATTCAAGTGATAATACAATAAGTCTATCCAGTACCTAAATTTCAATTCTGGTACCATCCTAACTATTTTGTTGGTCCCTTTCACTTAAAAAAATATTTTAATTGTCATTAGATTTAACTGATGATCAAAAAATTTAATCTGAAAATGGAATAATTTTATCTGATGCTTAAATTAAAACTATTTCGCTGCTTGTTTAATGGAATAATTTGAACTGGTGCATACATTTAAACTATTTCGCTGCTTGTTCATCCGTTTTACTTATAAAAATATTTAGTTGCCTTACGATTAAACTGATTTTTTTTTCTTTTCTTCAATTTTTTTCGCCGAAAACCGCATCTCCCTAACTTTTTAACATTTCTTTCTTTTTTTTATTATTTTTTCTTATTTACTTTTATTAACTTTTCGAACAATCTTTTATTTTGTTTTTTATTCATTTTTTTTCTTATTTCGTTTTATAATGCCTTTATTAACTTTCCGAACATTTTTTAACGTTTTTTTTTAAATTTTTTCCCATTTTTCCAAAAAATTTTTTTTTTTGTTCATACAGCATTTTCCCATTTTTGCCATCAGGTCCTTTGCCTTTTTTCGCCGAAAACCGCGTTTCTCTAACTTTTTTTATTTTAATTTATTTTTTTTATTTCGTTTTATAATACTTTTATTAACTTTCCAAATAATTTTTTACGTTTTTTTTTTTCAATTTGATGATTAAATAATTTAGTCTGATAATTAATCAGGTGCTTAAATTTCAACTCGGCTATTAACCTAAATATTTTGCTGCTCTTTCATTCCTTTTACTTCAAAAAATATTTAGTTACCATTCGATTCAACTGATGATCAAATAATTTAGTCTGATAACTAATTCGGTGCTTAAATTGCAACTCGGCTATTATCCTAACTATTTTACTGCTCGTTCATCTCTTTGACTTAAAAAAAAATTATGTGCCTCACCTTTATAAGCACACAACTGAAGTGAAACTTCTGAAAAATATTATAAGGAATAAGGTTTTCATAAAAAAAAATTCTCTATATTTTTGCCCCCAGTTTCGACTTTTTTTATTTATTTTTCTTTTTTCAACATTTTTTCGTCGCGTTTCTCTAACTTTTCTTTATTATTTTTTATCTCCTTTTATAATACTCTTATTTACTTTCCAAACAAATTTCTAATTTTTTTATTATTTTTTTTTCTTATTTGGTTTTATAATACTTTTATTAACTTTCCGAACAATGTTTTGTTTCTGTTTTTTTTTTATTATTTTTTGTTCCTGTTTGGTTTTTTAATATTTTTATTAACTTTCCGAACATTTTTTTACGTTTTTCTTTATATTTTTTCAATTTTTTTTAATTTTTGTTTTTTTCATAAAGGCTTTTTTCTTCCCTTTTTTGCCATCCCCGACCTCGTAGCTGAACTCCTTTGCCTTTTTTCGCCGAAAATTGCGTTTCTCTAACTTTCTTTTTTTATAATTTTATTTATTTATTAACTTTCCGCAGAAAATTATAACCGATTCACAGGAACCCTAATTGCTACTGCCAAGAGAAATATCCCCCGCGGATATAGACAAGAACATATCCCATGTTGGAATCAGGAGACGGAACTCTCTACAAAGAATACCAAGAGGCAGGAGACCCGACTACAGGAGACCAACTGATTCAAGCGATAAACCACGCTAGAAGGGAAAGATGGACAGACACAACAGAAAATTTAGATTTCACACGCAGCAGTCGGCAAGCATAGTCCCTCCTTCGCACACTGGGTTCTGCTGCACCCCCACTGAACCAAAGCCCAGGACTACCGCCATCCCAGATTGCCTCTCACATTAAAAACCGAGAGGAGAAAGTGCCAATGAACTCTGTATTTCAAAAAGCAGTAAAGTACGAACTAAATGAACTAAACAAAGAGCTAACAGTCGACCCACAGATCTCGGCAGCTTTCACCGTCCCTCAACTAAACAAGGCGATAAAAGCGCTCAAATTAAGAAAGACCGCTGGCTCTGATAAAATATATCCTGAGTTTATTAAACACCTCGGCCCACTGGCACGAAGATGGCTGACACAATTCTACACCGACTTGCTCAATAGAGGACGGATCCCGCAGGAATTTAAGATGGCGACTCTAGCCATAATAAAACCTGGTAATGACCCGACCAGCTACCGCCCTTCGCTTTGCTCAGTGTCTGCAACAAACTGCTTGAAAGACTCATTTACAACAGAATCCACCAACTAATAGATAACGTGATACCCCCGGAACAAGCAGGATTTCGCCCAAACCGAAGCTGCTACGAACAAGTACTGGCCCTAACTGCTTTCATCGAAGCAGGATTCCAAAGAGGACAGAAGACCGCAGTGGCCCTTATTGACTTAACCGCAGCCTATGATACTGTATGGCTGGATGGCCTAATACTCAAGCTGAAAAGAACTATACCCTGCCTCAAAATGACTTCACTGCTAGAAAATATGCTGAGAAAACGATATTTTAAGGTAGTTACGGGAAATACGACAAGCAGATCCTTTACCATAAAAAACGGACTGCCTCAGGGATCTGTACTGTCTCCACTCCTCTTTAATCTGTACACCCGTGACATCCCAGATACCAAATCACAACAATTTTGCTACGCATTAGTAATTCAGAGCAAAGAGCTTGGTGAAGGGGAAGACACCCTCACTAGAGTCTTAGAGACTATAAATAAATGTTTTAAAAACTGGAGACTTTGCCCCAAAGGAAATAAAACAGAAGTGAGTGTTTTCCATCTAAATAATCATCTGGCCAAAAGAGAATTGAATGTCTCTTTCTGTGGAAAATGACTAAAACATAACCAGTATCCCAGATACCTTGGAGTTACTCTCGACCTCTCCTTAACATTCAAACGGCACACTGAATTGATGGGAGAAAAGCTAAAAACTAGAAACAACATAATTAGAAAACTGGTAGGAGCAACCTGGGGAGCGCACGCAGATACTCTACGCACAGCAGCACAATCACTGGTGTATTCTGTCGTTAAATATTGCCCTCCACTATGGACCAGAAGCAAAGTTTACAGAATTATAAATATTATTCTGTAAACTTTGTCAGAAGCTCTCACACTGGGAAGATAGATGCACACCTGAATTTCACAATGCGAATTGTAAGTGGTACCCTCAAGTCAACACCGACACTCTGGCTGCACTCTCCAATATTGCACCACCTGATCTCAGACGGCAACAGGCAACGGACCACGAATTGAGGAAAATAAATGACCCACAGAACCACCAATCCATTAAGTATTAATAACAACCCGAACTCACGCCTTCGAACCAGGAATCCCATATGGACTCACGAAACGGCACAATCAATCTCCCCTTTCGACCTAAAGGAAAGCTGAAGAGCAAAGTGGACAACCTTCAATGAAACGCGTCACGATAATCAGAACCAATTTGATCCTACTCAAGCAATCCCCGGCATGCAATTAACACGGAACACTTGGTGCCGGCTAAACAGAGTGAGAACTGGACTTGCAAGGTGTAAATACACATTATATACAGCCCAGGTTGCGAGTGCGGAGCCCAAGAACAGACAGTAGCCCACCTCGTCACGGCATCATCAGCGTACAGGCCAACGGAGTTGGAGGGGTGTAACGGGAAGTCAGCTATATAATGACTGAATAATTGCGGTGATAATACTGTTCCTTGAGGCACACCTGATTTTATGTGCCGTCTTCGCGACACGTCACTGTGAATCCGCACGGAAAAGGTGCGATCGGCAATATATGAAGCAATTAATGCCGTGAGGTGCAATGCCATATCATGCATGGCAAACAGCTTATAAACTAAGCCGTTATGCCATACCCTGTCGAAGGCTTTCTCGATGTCGAGCAGACGCAATGCTGTTGATTTTCCCTCGTTGAAGCCATTATAGGCGTCTTGTGCGACTTTCGCCGCGAGCATAGTAGTACTATGTCCGCGGCGAAAACCGATCTGCTCCGAAGGCAAGATCTGAAGATCTTCAACCGCACCGTTTACCCTCGACAACAAGAGCTTTTCAGTAACTTTTCCAAGAGTATTTAAAAGCGAAATGGGGCGATACGAAGCGGTCAGCTTCGGATCTTTATTCGGTTTTAAAAACAGTATTATCACTGCGTTCTTCCAGGGAATGGGGAAGTGTTGAAGGCGCATTATTGCATTTACGTGTCACGAGTAATTTAGGGGGTAGCGTGTTTTCTTTAAAGAATAACTTCTCAGAGAAGAGCCTCGTCGCAATTAGTACAATGACGGGGTCTCCATGCTTCCTTTAATCTACCACTGGATGTTCTACTCGTGAGGACACGCCTTGTTTAGCGTGCCGGGGGGTAACTGAGGTAGAACGGGATCGCGTTACGTGGGGTAAGAAGAGATGATAAAGTAAGCACGTTTAGTTTATAACAATAACAATGTATTAACGATAAAACTTTAACAACAATTATTGGTCACAAAAAATGAGATTCTATTATAGCCGATTACTACGGTGCGCATGTTTTCTCGATTTGAGATACTGTTTATAGGTCTTTGTTTACTGTCTTATAATATATAATTTTTCTTAAGGGTTGGGTTTTATTTAAGAGCACTAAGAGATTTCACTAAACTTTTTAACTGACTATTTAGACACTTGTCTTTCTCAACACTCTGACAAACTTCTTGTCAAGACTTTACTATGGAGGTTGTGCAACCCCTGGTCCTAGCAGTCGTCAAGTGACTAACCGGTACCAGGTTTGGAAGGAAAGGAATGGAACCTAAAGCAGTCGTATGGCTAACTTTAGGAGCGGATAAAACCCAGAAGGCAGTCGTCAAGTGACTAACCTTGGGAGCTGGAGGTGAGACTAAAGTCTGCCGAACTGAGGGTTCGGTAGCGTATTTATATAAAACAAAGTGATGATCATTGCATGCATAAGGTTCAAAGTTGCTCCCGTTGATTGCTCGCGTTGTTTATAGTTTGCCTTTAATGTTTATATACCAATCTCCAAGTTCAAGTTCAAACTTGCGACAGGGTGATATTTGTTTAGTAGCTTATGCATTTTAGTAGATTACACTATGTCCGCGGTGAAAACCGAACTGCTCCGAAGGCAAGATCTGAAGATCTTCAACCGCACCGTTGACCCTCGACAACAAGAGCTTTTCAGTAACTTTTCCAAGAGTATTTAAAAGCGAAATGGGGCGATACGAAGCGGTCAGCTTCGGATCTTTATTCGGTTTTAAAAACAGTATTATCACTGCGTTCTTCCAGGGAATGGGGAAGTGTTGAAGGCGCATTATTGCATTTACAATGTGCATGAGAAGGATGACGGCTTTATTCGGCATATTCTTGAGTAGAATATACGGAATGCCGTCGGGGCCTGGGGCTCTGTTTCCGGGCAGGCGAGAAAGAACTTTTTTAATCTCAGTAGGCGTGACCAGCATTTTATCGAGCACTGCGGGGGCAATCGGGTACTTTGAGCGCTTAAATTGCTCGGTAATAGTGTTGACGTGAGTATTGAATGGTGTGGAGTCAGGCGACTCCTCGTAGACACTCTCCAGGTAGTCTGCGAAGGCCTCCGCTTTCCTATTATCGTCTATTAAAATTACAGAAATGTTCTAAAAAAAGCCAAACAAATGCATAATGATGAGTTTTTTCTTCAATCTGATAATAAATCTAAAGTAGCTTGGAAAATTATAAATAATGATATTAAGAATAGTAAGAAGGAAAGAAGGGGGATCTGTGAAGTACGAGGTGACAATGACGTCATATTGACAGACAAAAATGATATCGTCACTTGTTTTAATCAATACTTTATTAATCTTCCTGTGAGTCTTTTGGGGAACTCTATAGTCGTTGACGGGCCACAAATCAAGAACCGAACTCCTAATTCCATGATGCTTCAACTTGTAAATGAATATGAAATTGGAGAAACAATTGGAAAAATAAAAAAATCTAATTCTGCAGGAATGGATAATATACCTTCTATAGTTTCCAAAAAGTCTGCTGATTTTTTATTGTATCCATTGACATTTTTAATCAATAACTCTCTGGCCAATGGGATTTTTCCCGACTCTCTGAAGGTTGCTAAGGTCGTTCCTCTATACAAAAAGGCGGATCCACGGGATGTTCAGAATTGCAGACCGATAGCTGTCTTGCCAACATTGTCGAAGATCCTAGAGCGTGTTGTATATAATCAAATTATATATTTTCTTGAAAGGTTTAATATACTGAAGCCTTCGCAGCATGGTTTTCGTCGCGGCTACTCTACACATTCCGCTGTTAGCTTTTTCTTAAATAATATATATGAACATTTAAATAATAAAAACAAGTGCATTGGCCTGTTCATGGATCTCTCCAAGGCCTTTGATCTGGTGGATCATGCTATACTGCTGAGTAACCTTTTTGACAGTGGTTTGAGAGGTAAAATTCACGATTGGTTCAGATCGTATCTTTGTCACCGTCAGCAGTTTGTAGATATTGATGGTACAAGATCAAGTAAGCTGAACGTTACCTGCGGGGTACCTCAGGGGTCCATTTTGGGTCCCCTATTGTTTCTTTTGTTTGTGAAAGACTTGCCAGACATCTGTGACGGCGATAACATAACCATGTTTGCAGACGATACTAGTTATTTGGTTGCAGACAATTCATTGGAAGGCACGCTTAAGTTGGCTCAGGGTATGCTGGACAAGTTCCATAAATGGTTTAATGCGAATAAGCTGTGTTTGAATATTTCAAAAACAAACTTCGTGAGTTTTGCACTCCGGTCTAGGTCCACTAAAGAGTCATATCTGTTAAGGATTAATAGTAAATCAATACAACAAGTCAGTTCCGTTAAATTTTTGGGTGTTCACCTCGATGATGGGCTTAGCTGGAGTGTTCATATTGATGAACTATGTAAAAAATTGGCCATAACATCATATGCTTTGTTTAGACTAAGACAAATAAGTTCCAAAAAAGTTTTGCTCTTTTATTATTATGCTCAATTTTATAGCCGTCTGAAGTACGGATTAATTTTTTGGGGTGGTTCTTCCTTTCTGGAACGAGCATTTAAAATTCAAAAGCGAGCAATTCGCACAATTGCTGGGGAGAGGAGACTGGCCTCGTGCAAGCGCTTTTTTCGGAGGTACGGGATTCTGCCACTACCTTCATTATATATATTTGAAGTCCTTCTCTTTGTAAGAAAAAATATAAGAAAATTTCAACAAAATTCGTTTTTTCATGACTATGATACTCGTGGATCTCGTATATCCAATACATTCTTTTAAGTTAGTGGAAAATAATATATATTATAGGGGTATCAAATTATATAATAAACTTCCAAACAGATTTAAAAATATTACGAATCAAAATTCCTTTAGAAATAGTATTCACGACTTGTTAGTGGCTCGGTCGTTTTATAGTTTGGAAGAATATTATGATTACTGATGTTTTTTTTTCTTTCGTGTCTAGGTATGCTTTGTAGTAGAGACTGAACAGTCACTGCATATTTTGACTTAATCCATACATGTAATTGTGTCTGAGGGATTTAATAAACATTTCATTTAATTTCATTTCATTACCATTATGGTGTATCTCAGGAAATTCTACGGTGCCTCCGCGAACTCGTCTGGCGAGTTTCCACAAAGAACCGTCTTCTTTGTTAATATTATTTACATATGACATCCACGTCTTATTCATGTATGTCCGTATTTGTGCCTTGATTGTCCCCGTGAGGGCCACGACACGTGCTCGATCGTCGAAAGCCCTGTTTCTCTGCCACCTACGCCGGATACGGTTCCGGAAAGTGATCAGGTCTAGGATATCTTCAGGTAGTGAGTCTGGGTGTGTCTGTCTTCTGACAGTAGGACATATTGCGTCACGGACGCGCTGGATGCTTGCGACTAGAGCTTGCACCTCGCTCTCAAGTTCTGGGATAGTGTCTATTTGCTTGGAATAGTAACTGCCTCGCTTAGCCTCGCTCGGAAGTCTTTTCAATCAAGATTTCTGTATGATATGAAAGTTTCCTGCGGTTGTTGTACCCTGCCACGCAAGGAAATCCTGATTGGAAGGTGGTCCGAGTTTAGAACGTTCAGCTCCTGAAGCGGCGAGGTGTTGGTTATTCCTCTGGTAATAGCAATATCCAGGAACGATGGAGTCGGATAATATGCATGGAAGTATGTAGGATTTGGAGTTTGTTGGTATACTATGTCTATGTTTTGTTCGATTATCCTGCGTAGCAAGCGTCCGCTACCGTTGGTAGTTCCTCGCCAATCAGCGTGGGTAGCGTTTAGATACCCCAACAGCAACGTCTTCTTGCCAGCAGGAAGTAATTCAAGGATGTCGGCATCCGTGAGGCGGAGATTCGGAGGAGTGTTAACCCAAACTAACCCAAACTATGAATGTCTGTAGAAACCCAAGCCATACCATAAATAAATAATTAAATTTTCTGAACTATTTTTTGCGCTTTTTTCAATTTTTACCCATTTTTTCAAAAAATTTTGGGTAGGTGGGGGGGAGGGCGAATGTACATGTACAAGTGGAAAAAAACTTTAAATACAAAAGTTTAGGGATCATCCTTAATCACCAGAAAATATTCTAAAATATAATGCAGGGATATCATAAAGTTAATATAAAAACACAAACATGGTCAATATTTAACCCTATACTAAAATAAAATTTAATAAATCTTTTTATTTTGAATTAAAAAATATATAATGTGATGAAATTTGTGTTTTGCCGTTTTCGACATATTTGCATTTTAAGATCGTGATTATTTTGTTTAATTAAATCGCAGTTATTATCATTTTTACTTAATAAATAAGCTAGAATTAACATATTATTAAAATATTTATTTATTTTTTATATTCAAAATAGAACCGAAAAATTAACAATGTTTTTTTTTAAATAATTTATGAAAATCTGCATTATTTATTACATTATATTATTTTCAAAAATGAAAATATTTTGAAAACGGCTAAACGAAATATTGACACATTATATATTTTTGAATTCAGACAAAAAAAGATGTATTAATTTTTGTTCCATTAAAGGTTTACCATGTTTGTGCTTTTTTATCAACTTTGCGATATCCCTGTGTTATATTTTAGAACTTTTTCAGGCAATTTAGGATGATCCTTATAAATTTTCCACCTCGTATAATAATCGCGCTAGACGCTATCTAAATATACGGGATTTATAATAGAAGCAATTATTTTTATGAAAATAATTGTAAGAGTAACTAGATTGGACTTTACCAACCCCTTGCAGCTTTCGACACATTTAATCTTTTAGAAAAGTAAATACAAAAATAGTTTTTTTTTAAATTTTTTGCTATAATTCAGACTAATCTACTTCCTGTACATGCTCAGGATTGAAGAAGAGAATATTAATAAACAGAAATACAAAGTATTCGTAATGTACCTCGCCAAAATGATTTTCCGATCGAAACTGGATTCCAATATATTTAAGTATGCCAGTTAAACTAAACGGTCGAAAACTCATAAAATCTTATAACTCTATAAACATATAACTTTAATTTTGAAAAATACGGCTTCGCTTAATAAACACGTTCTTAGAAAATAAACTTTCGATCGATTTATGTTATAAATAGCCTCTAGAAAGTTTAGACAGCTTGGCGGCCGGATTTCGGCATAGTTACAAGGCTCATTCATCAATAAGGTACAGGTCCAGATCGATACATACGGTCAATCTTTCCCTATTTACCGATTATGTTTCTTTTGTGTAAATAACCCAAACTCGAATTTAACAAAATTCATTTCACTACCATTACTATACTACCACTTTATACAAGTGACGCTGAAATATAATGATTTCAATCTAATAGTCAATTAATAACTCTGGGATTTCTTATGGCATTTAAAAATAAACGAAAACATGTTAATACAGAAAATGTTGTGAAACATGCAATTTAATACCGTCGAAAACGGACATTACCGGCTGATGCAATTTCCGGTTTGAAACCGATATGGAAACAACTGTTTAGTGCGACCAGGGAAGGGCCGGCCTTATAATATGACGTAACATGTTGATGATTAGTCTTTGCCCAGACATACCTTATAAAGCGAATGAACTCGAGATATTTTTCAATAAGACAGTAAGATTAAATTACTTTTAGTAGACTTTCCATGATATCAATTACGCAAAGTAATTCTAAGCCTTCGAGGTTTAGCTAAAATCATTTTTTTTTTGAAAAAGTTGAAACTTATTACTGTGATTGGGCTCAAATGCCACAGCATAACCGTACCTTCTTTCTTTTATGGTATCAACCAAACAAAACAGTCTTAAAACTTCTAGTTTTTTTTTTTGGGAAAAGCTGACAATAATTATTGCTATTACTGGAGCTGGGCTGAAAGGCCATTTTTTAAAAAGTTGACCATTTTTGCTTGGACTGAACTCAAAGGCCACATCATAACCTTCTTGGCATCAAACACGCAAAACAATTTTAAAACTTCTACATTATCAAATATGAAATAAAAATTCAGTTCGTATTTGAGAAAACCTCATATCTCAAACAAAACACGTCAATTTAAAAAGCTGTAAATGTTATGTTGTAGAAAAGAGAAATAATTGTTTTTCTTCATTTTACTTTTTAGGACACATCAATCATTTTTAATTTATTAAAATAATTATGATTTGCCGTTTCTCATATCTTTTCTAATATCTCCGAAACTTAGAACAATGTGGCAACTCTATAAAGGTCATCTAAAAAGGCAACTTTTCTCTAATTTAATTCATCACGCAATTATTACGGTTCCGGCAGAAATTTAGTTGTAATAAAGTTTCCGCTTCCCCATAAGTAATAATACAATAATGCTTTAGCATTTTTATGTTTAACTTGATGTTAACGCATTTTTTTTTCAATTAAATTTAACCGCAAAATATCTGGGAATACAAGACATAAAGTTTGTACAATACTTTAGCATACACATGAAATTGATTTTATTACAACTTCATGCAGCATATAAGGTTTATGATTAATAGCTCGGAGTAAACTTGTTTTTTTTTACATTGTAGTAAAATTTAGCGGGCCAGAAGTTTTGTAATACTTTGTTTCAATACAAGTTGTAGTAAATTTTCCGCTTCGCCGAGAGTAATAATACAATATTTCTTTATATATTACATGATTTTATTAGGTACATATGTTTTAAATTAAATTTAACCGGAAAGGAAATTTGTAATATCTCGGAAGACAAGGTTGTAGTAAATCTTGTTTAAAATTGATTTTATTGCAACTTTGTGTAGTAAAATTTCGTGGCTAGAAAAGTTTGTAATTAATACCTCGGAGTGAGTACAAGTTGTAGTAAGTTGTCGCCTTTACTCTAAATAATAATACTGCACATATTTCAACTTGATATTATTACAACTTTGTACTAAGATTTAGCAGGCAAGAAGGTTTATAAACTTTGTAATACAAGTTGTAGTAAATTTTCCAGTTCACCGTGAGTAATATTACAATAATGCTTTAGCATTATATTATACCGTAATTATTTGCATATTTTTTTAATTAAATTTAACGACAAATAAAATTGGGGTATAGAAGGTTGTAGTAAATTTTTGACTTTATATAATGTCTTAGCATATATTTGAAATTTATTTTATTGCAGTTTTGTGTGGTATAATTTAACGGCAAAGATGGTTTGTAATTAATATCTCGAAGTGAAAGTTCTAGTAAATTTTCAACTTTACTTGGAGTAATAATACTGTAACGTTTTAGCATATTTTCAACCTGATATTATTACAACTCTCAAACTCCCAAATACCTGGGAATACAAGATTGTAGTAAATCTTGTTTGAAATTGCAATTTTAATTTTGTGGCAAGGAAGGCCTGTAATTAATACCTCGAAGTGAAAGTTGTAGTAAATTTTCGACTTTACTTGGAGTAATAATACTGTAACGTTTTAGCATATTTTCAACCTGATATTATTACAACCTTGTAGTAAAATTTAGCGGGTAAGAAGGTTTGCAATACTTTGTTTTAAAACAATTTGTAGTTATTCTTCCGCTTTGCTGTGACTAATAATACAATAATGCTTTAGTATATATTACAACGTGACTATTTTTACATATTTTTTAAATTAAATTTAACGGGAAAGAAAATCTGTAATATCAGGGAATACAAGGTTGTAGTAAATCTTGTCTAAAATTGCAACTTTAATTTAATGGAAAGGAAGGTTTAATTGATACCTGGGAGTACAACTTGTAGTAAATTGTCTTCGTTACCCTGAGTTATAATACTGCACATATTTCAACTTAATTTTATTACAACTTAAAGTTTGCAATACTTTGTTTAATACAATGTTTAGTAAATCTTCCGCTTCACCGTGAGTAATTATATAATATTACTTTAGTATATACTAAAACGTGATTTTATTACATATTTTTTTAACTAATTTTAACGGTAAAGGAAATTTGTAATACCTGGGAATACAAGCTTGTAGTAAATCTTGTTTGAAATTGCAACTTTAATTTAGTGGCAAGGAGGGCTTGTAATTAATATCTCCAAGTGAAAGTTGTAGTAAATTTTCGACTTTACTTTGGGTAATAATACTGTAACGTTTTAGCATATTTTCAACCTGATATTACTGCTTTGTAGTAAAATTTAACGGGTAAGAAAGTTTCCAATACTTGGTTTTAAAATAATTTGTAGTTATTCTTCCGCTTTGCCGTGACTAATAATACAATAATGCTTTAGCATATATTACAACGTGACTATTTTTACATATTTTTTAAGTTAAATTTAACGGGAAAGAAAATCTGTAATAACAAGGTTGCAGTAAATCTTGTAGTAAATTGTCTACGTTACTCTGAGTTATAATACTGCACATATTTTAACTTAATTTTATTACAACTTAAGATTTGCAATACTTTGTTTAATACAATGTTTAGTAAATCTTCCGCTTCACCCTGAGTAATTATACAATATTGCTTTAGTATATACTAAAACGGGATTTTATTACATATTTTTTAAACTAATTTGAACGGTAAAGGAAATTTGTAATACCTGGGAATACAAGATTGTAGTAAATCTTGTTTGTAATTGCAACTTTAATTTAGAGGCAAGTAAGGTTTGTAATTAATACCTCGGAGTACAAGTTGTAGTAAATCTTGTTTGAAATTGCGACTTTAATTTAGTGGCAAGGAAGGTTTGTAATTAATACTTCGAAGTGAAAGTTGTAGTAAATTCCGACTTTCCTTGGAGTAATAATACTGTAACGTTTTAGCATATTTTCAACCTGATATTATTACAACTTTGTAGTAAAATTTAGCGGGTCAGAAAGTTTGCAATATTTTGTTTTAATACAATTTGTAGTAATTCTTCCGCTTTGCCGTGGGTAATAATACAATAATGCTTTAGTATATATTAAAACGTGACTATTTTTACATATTTTTTTTAAATTAAATTTAACGGGAAAGAAAATCTATAAAATCAGGGAACACAAGGTTGTAGTAAATCTTGTCTGAAATGGCAACTTTAATTTAATGGAAAGGAAGATTTACAATTAATACCTCGGAGTACAACTTATAGTAAATTGTCTACGTTACTCTGAGTTATAATACTGCACATATTTCAACTTAATTTTATTACAACTTAAGGTTTGCAATACTTTGTTTGATACAATGTTTAGTAAATATTCCGCTTCACCGTGAGTAATTATACAATATTGCTTTAGTATATACTAAAACGAGACTTTATTACATATTTTTTCACTAAATTTAACGGTAATGGGAATTTGTAATACATGGGAAAATACAAGGTTGTAGTAAATCTTGTTTGAAATTGCAACTTTAATTTAGAGGCAAAGAAGGTTTGTAATTAATACCTCGGAGTACAAGTTGTAGTAAATCTTGTTTGAAATTGCAACTTTAATTTAGTGGCAAGGACGGGTTGTAATTAATACCTCTGAGTACAAGTTGTAGTAAATTTTCGGCATTACTCTGAGTGATATACTGCACATATTTAAACTTGATTTTATTACAACTTTGTATTAAGATTTACCGGGTAAGAAGGTTTGTGTTACTTTGTAATACAAGTTGTAGTAAATTTTCCACCTCACCGTGAGTAGTAATACAATAATGCTTCAACATATTCTCCTTCTTCTTCTTTCGCCTTTCAATTCGTCCAACTTTGGACATAAGCTTCCCCTTGTAGTAAAAGTTTTTTCCAATCGTGTCTATTTTGTGCTTTTTGTTTCCAATGTATTCCTCCTATTTTCTTTATGTCGTTTCCCCATCTCATCTGGGGTCGTCCTCTTGCTCTCTTTCCAGTCCATGGTCTCCATTGTTGTGTCGTGGTATTCCACCTATTATCCTTTTTTCTGGCGTTATGATCTGCGAAGTCCCTTTTTAGACTGGTTATATGTTGATCTGCATCTTTGACTTTTGTTTTGTTTCTTATCCAGTTAATTTGTATTTTATCTTGTAATTTAATTCCCATTGATCGCTCCATGGCTCTTTGGGGTTTCTTTATTTTATCGATGTTTGCTTTGGTCAAGGTCCATGTTTGGCAGGCGTATGTAAGAATTGAAAGGATGCACTGGTCAAATACTATGGCTTTTAGGTACTGCTGTATTTTATTATTTTTTAGGACCCATTTTAATTTTCCAAATCCTGCCCAGGCTAATCTGACCCTTCTTTTTACCTCCGCTGTTTGCGTTTCCTTGTTTATTTTTATGGTTTGTCCCAAATATATATAATCATTGACCGCTTCTATAATGGTGTCGTTTAGTATTACGTTTCTGATTTCTTGTGTGTTTTTCATTATTTTTGTTTTGGCGTAATTCATATTTAGACCTACTTTTTCGGATTCCCTTGTTAGTTCAGTTAGCATAGTTTCCAGTTCTTCGAAAGTAGATGCTATTATTACTACGTCATCTGCATATCTCAGGTGGTTTAGTTTCTTTCCATTTATATTTATCCCCATGTTTGCCCAATCCATTGTTCTGAAGACGTCTTCCAATGCTAATGGGAACAATTGAGGAGAAATAACATCTCCCTGCCGCACTCCTCTCTTAATTAGTATTAGTATGTAATTTCTTGTAATTGTATTGTCATTGTTGACCCCATTCTTAACATATATTACAACGTAATTGTTTATATATTTTTTTTAATTAAATTTAACGACAAAGAAAATTTTGGTATACAAGGTTGTAGTAAATTTTTGACTTTATATAATGCTTTAGTATATATTTTATTGCAATTTTGTGTGGTATAATTTAGCGGCAAAGAAGGTTTGTAATTAATACCTGGGAGTGAAAGTTGTAGTAAATTTTCAACTTTACGCGGAGTAAAAATACTGTAATGTTTTAGCATATATTCTAACCTAATTTTATTACAACTTTGTAATCAAATTTGGCAAGTATGAAGGTTTGTTTTAATACAATTTTCAGTAAATCTTCCGCTTCGCCGTGAGTAATAATACAATAATGCTTTAGCATATATTATAACGTGGCTAATTTTACATTTTTTCTTTAGATTAAATTTAAGGGGAAAGAAAATTTCTTATACCTGGAAATACAAAATTGTAGTAAATCTCCAGCTTTCTTTATCATACGTTTAAAATTGATTTTATTGCAGTTTTGTGTAGTAAATTTTAGCTGTAAAGAAGGTTTGTATTAATATATCGGAGTGAAAGTAAGTACTTTACTTGGGGAATAATACTGTAATATTTTACTATATATTTCGACTAAATTTTACTACAACTTTGCAGTTATAAATATTTGTTCATACAAGTTATAGTAAATTATCCGTTTTACAGTGAGTAATAATACAATAATGCTTTAGTATATATTTCAGCTTGATTTTATTACAAATTTTTAATTAAATTTAAGGGGAAAGAAAATTTGTATAATATTGTAGTAAATTTTGGATTTTATATAATGCTTTAGCATACATTTGAAATCGATTTTATTGCAACTTTGTGTAGTAAAATTTAGCGGCAATAAATACATCGAGTACAAGCTGTAGTAAATTTTCTACTTTACTCTGGGTAATTAATACTGTAATGTTTTAGCATATATTTCAACTTGATTTAACTGTAACTTCGCAGTAAGATTTAGCTGACAAGAAGGTTTGTAATATTTTGTAATACAAGTTGTAGTAAATTATCTGCTTCATCATGCGTAATAAGAGCATAATGTTTCAGCTTATATTTCAACTTGGTTTTATCACATTTTTTCTTTAATTAAATTTAACTCGAAAGGACATTTTTAATATTTGAGAATACAATATAATAGCATACATTTTAAATTCATTTTGTTACAACTTTGTAGTAAAATTTAGCGGGAGAGAAGTTTTGCAATACAAAAGTTGTAGTAAATTTTCCACTTCACCTTAAGTAATAATACTGTAATTTCTTAGCGTATGTTTCATTTTCATTTTATTGCAACTATATAGTAAAATTTAGTGGAAAAGAAGATTTGTAGTTAATACCTCAAGATACAAAGTTGTAGTAAATTATCGACTTTATATAATGCTTTAACATACGTTTTAAATTGGTTTTATTGCAATATTGTGGAGTAAAAGTTTAAATACATTTTCGGTTTTATCACATTTTTTTAAAATTAAAATTATCCCAAAAGAAAATTTGTAATATTCGGAAATACAAGATTGTACTAAAATTTTCAAGTTTATATAATGCTTTAGCGTAAAATTTCTTTACTCTAAGTAATAATACTGTAATATTCTAGCATATAATTCAACTTGATTTTATGACAATTTTGTAGTAACATTTATCGGGCTAGAAGGTTTGTAATACTTTGTAACAAAAGTTGTAGCAAATTTTCCGATTCCCCATGAATAATAATACTGAATATTTTAGCAAATAATTCAATTTAATTTTATTACATCTTTGCAGTAAATTGTAATTAATACATCGAAATACAAGAGTGAAGTAAATTTTCGACTTTATATAATGCTTTAGCACACATTTTAAATTCGGTTTGTTGCAACATTGTGAAATACAATTTAGCGGCAAAAACGATTTGTAATTTATACCTCACAATACAATATGAAGCAAATTGTCGACTTTACTCTGAGTAATAATACTTTAATATGTTAGCATATATTTCAACTTGATTTTATTACAACTTTGTAGTACAATTTACTGGCAAAGAAGTTTTATTATTAATGCCTCGAATTACAAGTTGTAGTAAATTTTTTTGGGTAATAATACTGCATATATTTCAATGTTAGTAGGGTAAGAAGCTTTGTAATACTTTTTAATATAAGTTTTAGTAAATTTATCACTTTGTTCTGGGTAATAATACAATAGCTTTAACTACTTATCTCATTGTATTACAAGTTTATAATGTTAATAACTGCATATCGATTAGTGTAATGGTAAAAATAAGCCTGAATATACAGAGTGAGTAAAAAACGCGTACTATATCAAACTCACTTATTTGCATATGTTGACACCCTACACTTTAGGTCTATAATCAATTGTATTATTTTTGCGACATAGACGTCTATATTTCCTGTATTTTTTCTCGAACTATAATATAACTACATTTTATACGGTACGAGGAAGTTTGAATTATATTAAATAAAATGGGCCAAACAAATTTCCTTAATGGAAATGGAAAGTAGTTATTTTTCTTTTATAATACGTCTAACGTCTGGACATAAATACGGCGTTTTCGTAATGAAAAATATGTGATGTAATAGACCAGGATTAACCACTTCGGACACGCAAACCTTTTGCAAAAAATCGTTTGCTTATCAGATCCTACGATATTTTACACAAGCGAAATTTTCGGGCTCAATAAAGCAGATGCTTGAAAATATGTTTTTTAATCCTATTTCGATGATCTTTACAAGATGCTCTATTTGAAAAATATATCTTTTTGCTGTCCCATTATAGTTCTAGGTATTTCTAAAATGTGTTTCTACACGTATTCTCCGAATTTTCATAGGTATTTTATCCGAGATAACAAATTGATAGAACCTAAACAATCCATTAAAAAAAAAACATAATTCTGGTTACTCCAGTATTTTAAACTGTTGTAAACACACATCGAAATTAATTTGGTGCATATAAACATTCTTATAAAATGTTGCCAAAACCTCAATTAATTATGACTCAATTAGAATCTCGAGTGTTTCAGTGTTGTCGCACTTACCTAAAACCTTAATATTATCTTGGCCATTAAATTGCTCTATTCTCCGATCGCTGCAATTCCTTAGGCTCTTATATTTTAGTATTGTTTAGTTAGTTGAACTATGTTATTATAAGAGATGTAGATTCCTTTAGACATCTTCAGGGATTATATCGCATGAGCTACGTCATTCGCTTAAAATTCTTTGTTCTTTACCTTGTCTGCATTTTCCATCCAGGTGCGCCATATTTTAAGAGTTTCTTCTTTCCATATACATCAACGGGGATTTTGATAGGATATATTTTGAACAGAGTCTACAAACTTTATTTTTAAAGATATGGAAAAATGCAAAAGTTTTAGGATTTTGTCCCAACCGCCACGATTCGTCATGCTTGAATATACAGGGTGTGCCATGTATCAGTGGTAAATATCAACTTTGATATTTTAAATGGGACACCCTGTATTTTATTGCATATTTGGATTTTGCGGAGAATTCTAGACATATTTGATGAATAATGTCCTATACCTATCTCCAACTGTTTTTGAAATATTGACAGTTGAATATCAACCATTTACTATAGCCTGGGTAATCTAAACGGCTAAAGATAGAGCAAAATGGTTTACCCTTTCCTATCTTGGTTTTTTATAAGCTATCGTTTGACACCATTTTTTTTATTTAACCAGAAGTTAAGAAATTCCGGTTAAATTTAACCTCTGGTTAAATCTAAAGTTAGTGTCAAACGATAGCTTATGAAAAACCAAGATAGGAAAGTGCAAACCATTTTGCTCTATCTTTAGCCGTTTACAGGCTTACACAGGCTGTCAAACTTGGTAATTGGTCGATTTTCAACTGTCAATATTTCAAAAACAGTTTGAGATAGGTATAGGACATTATTCATGAAATATGTCTAGAATTCTCCGCAAATTCCAAATATGCAATAATATACAGGGTGTTCCATTTAAAATAACAAAGTTGATATTTACCACTGCTACATGGCACACCCTGTATATTTAAGGATGACGAATTGTGGCGGCTCAGACAAAATCCTAAAACTTTTGTATTTACCATTTTTCTATATCTCAAAAAATAAAGCGTGTAAACCCCGTTCAAAATATAACCGAACACCCTGTACATATATGGAAGTCTGATGAAGTAAAAGTAAAATTTAAATAAAATAAAAATGAAGGTAAATAAGGCTTAATAAGATAAAAATAAAGTAAACTAAAGTACAATAAGAGCAGAATAAAGTTTGGCAATATGAAAAAAAGGGTTAATAAAATAAATATAAAACAAAATAAGAGTTGAATAAAATGAAAATAAGAGGAATATGAATATACAGAGTGGTTTTAAAAGGCGTGGTATATTAAACTTCTATTTTTTTTAAATGAAACACTTCCAATTTGTATTAATAAAATGAAAAAAATAAAAGAAAAACATAATAAAATGAAAACAAAAGAATTCCTAGGAAAAAAATATGAATATACAGAGTGATTTTAAAAAGCGTGGCATATAAAACTTATATTTTTTTGTCAATTTTTATTAATAAAATGAAAAGATAAAAGAAAAACAAAGTAAAATGAAAATAAGATGATCGCTAGGAAAGAAATATGAATATACAGTGATTTTAAAAGGCGTGGTATATAAAACTTATATTTTTTTTATTGAAACATTGTGCCAATTTTTATTAATAAAATGAAAAAAATAAAAGAAAGACAAAGTAAAATGAAAATAAGAGGATAAACACACTATGCTATTTTTTTTATACTGCAACCTTTGAGCTTAAAATCAAGTTTTCGACATATTAACGTTTAAAAAATGACGCGACAGTGATGCCAGCTTAAATATTTTTTCCTAGGTTCTTGGGTTGTTTTTTAGTATTTCGAGAAATAGAAAAATCAGATTACTTATTTTTATTCAATATAGACCCAAAATGTGCTAAATCAAAAATTACAGAATGTAAAGAAAATATTGGTTTTGTTTATCACGCGTTCCTGACTCACTCTGTATATTCAACAAGATGTCGTAAGATATGATACCGTGACAGTGTTGCCAAATTGTTTTTAGTTTAATAAATAGAGGGGAATATGTAAAAATGTTTAAAAATTTTAGAAAAATATCAAATGCAGATTTGCTAACCATTATAGTTTTTGTTCTACACAGGCTCAAAATGTTTCAAAACTTTCAGAATTTAAAGACAATGTTGGCTCTGTTTATCGCTCATGGTTGGCTCACTCTGTATATTCCCACATTTGCGGTGACAGTGTTGTCAAATTCTTTTTAGTTCCGGTGATAGTCGGTAATATGTAAAAATATTTCAAAATTAATTTCTTCAATTACTTGGAAACTTTTGACTTATTACCTCTAGATTAATTTCAAAGAACAAATAGAAATTAATTTTGCTGCGTTACCTTGTAGAGGAGAATATATATAAATTTATTATATGAAGCATTCATATCAAGTCAAAACTATTTAAGTTATTTAAATTATTAATTTTGGAAGACAATCTGCGAAACTAAACACACTTTGACAACACTGTAACTCGACTGTCTAATTCTTCTGATCCACAGTGATGCCAGCTTAAGGAATTTTCTTGTCTATAGGGAATTAGGGGATTTAGGCCAATTTTTAATGACATAGACTAACTCTAATATTAGCCATTACCCAGTTAACCCATATTAGCTCAAACTAATAATAAGAACAGCAATCCAGGATTTTTTGTATATATTTTAAGGCTTTTTATTCATCTGCATGGCATCGCTGCCAGAAGCACTAAACGCACCCTAAATTCGCTTCTAAAGGTACCGATTATTGTGATTGTAAAATCTGTGTACTGAGGTACTCAACTGAATTATCAACGAAAAATCTATAAAATACTTAGAAAAGTGCTGTATTATTGGGAGCTAGTAAAACCTCGTTCGTTTTTTTTACACGACAAGCCGCTTTCGCGGAAAACGACCGGCAACGCCGCGTGTATAAAAATCGGATCAGACCGTCTGGAGACGGCGGCGTAATAATAATAATTTTATTTTTAATATCTCTATTTTTAAATAGTCTAAATTCGCAGTCGCGGCTTTAGATTTTACACAAAATTAACTATGAACTCGCTTTGATCGCCCCGTGTTGTGCGGCCGCTCTCGGATTATCTCTAATAGATTTATGTCACTTGCACCTTTGAAGTCGGACAGATCCGCCTGTAAATTAGGCACAAAATAAGCGAAAAACCGCTCTAAATTAGAGTGACGACGAGCTTGAAGCTTTAGCAGTTACACGACAGTGATATGGCAATTTTATTCGACACTTTCAACGCTGCGAAAGCAAATAGCGAAGGATATCCATTTTTATTATTAGTAGTAGTATGTTACTTTCAACGTTTCTCGCTTCTAAACTATCCCTATCGTAAGAGTTTTTGACATGCCACTATGTGTCCCAAATTGAATCGTCTTACAGCTAATGATATTTTTGTAGCCTCCATTTAAGAAAGTTCGAATCCGGGGATCGGGCAGGTCATTGGACAGCACTAGAACTTACTTTATTGATTCATCTGCCAGGAAAATTATCGTTACTGCACCATTCGATTGAAAGAACATATGCTTTTAATTGGCAATAGACTGCCCTCTTTGTCTTATGATTCTGTTAACCTTCTTCGTTAGTGCACTCAACTCCTCTGGAGCAAGTAAAGTGAGGAAAATCAAAAGACTCTCTGTTAGCTTGATGCATGAGAGAGACTAAAAGAAGCACTAACCCATTGATTAAAACCGTCTTGGCCCCATTTAAGGCTGATGCACACTGCTAGGTTCAATCAATGACAAATTCTGTGCTTGCTGTCGAGAGCCACCACGATCAGTTAAATTAAAGGAGTTATTCTAATTCCTCTTTCAATTAATTCAAATAAAGGAGGTCTATGCCAGGGAGACCCCCAGATGCATATTCTTCTTCTTTATCAGCATGTATCTATATCCACTGATGAATGTAGATCTTTCCCCATCAGCTGAAAACAACTTTTCCCAGCTATGGTCTTCAGTTACTACATATGTCAGATGGTTGCATTTTACCAACTGCGGACTCCAAAGACAGTCAAGTTCTTACTATGGCAATATTCTGTTGGAAGAGCACATGCTTTTCATTGGTAAACGGCTTATCTTCTTTTTCTAACTGATTTTCATCTTAATATTCTTCATTTTCTTGTTCATTAGTACCCTCAACCTTTGGTATGTCTTCAGCTTAATGTGCTAAAAAATTTTGCAATGTGTGCTTGGCACATTTTTCTAGGCGACATTCCGAATCCAATGAGCCCTCACCCATATTTTCAATAGCAGTAGCAAGAATTGACATCATTTTGAACTTGTGAACTAGACTAAAAGTTTTCTTTTGGTTTGGGTTAGTTTGGGTTAGTTTCATAATAAAATCAAGTCAAGAAAGGTTCAGTTGACGACTGGTAACCTCTTTTAACCAAAATGCCTTCAAATGTATTTAAAATACCCCTTTTAAATGCTAAAGGGGCGCATTGTAAGGTTTGTGGTCGGCATGGGTTGCAAGCTGAGTGCCGAGTCCTTCTGCTGTCGGTGTTATTGTATTAACCCACAAAACCACCTTTGGTATAGAGCCCATTTTTTGGGTCTTAACAACGAAGGACATAGCATCTATACATGATGCCTGAAAGAACCCTATATTTCTTATGTAGAGATAAAGAGGTTGGAGGTACATGAGGACCTCTAATTCTTGATGACGCCATTTAAAGCTGCACACCCTGACGGATTTTGAGTTTGCTATCACCATGATCAGCTGAATTGCAGTTCATTCAAAGAAGAGTAGCCCTAACATAGACCCTGGAGGTACGTCCTCTTCTTCTTATTCTTTATTAGTCTGTATCTGTCCTTTGCTAAATGTAGATCTATCACATATTTTTCCTCACCTTTTTTTCTGCTATGATTTTCATGTGATTTCCAATCATCTTCTTCTGAAGTTTTCTTTTTCCTAGGTCAATCGACCAGAGGCGTACCTCTGCCACCCATGTGGATGTCACACAAATGGGTGGCGTGCAGACGTATGTTGCTTTAAATTAAACGATTTAAATATGATTTCTTCAGTTAAATAAGACTATTCCTTCCATTTTTTTGCACCAGTCAAACGTTTTAATACTGCTCTTAATTTGTTTACAATGACGTCAGCAGCTCACCTACATACTGCAGTACGCCACTGTTCCCCTAGGTCCTATTTGGCACAGCTATCTTACGTATTATACGACATACACCTTATTCCACGTTTTGTTTCGAGTTTATAGTTTCAGTTTCGGTAACGATTTTTCCGTTTCCACCTGAGAGCCAACATAGAGCTGGCAACTGGCCAGCTCGCAGAACATAAACATTTCAGATTGGTTGTGAATAACCGAGCCGGCATCGAGTGGTGTCATACTGCCGCAACATTACGATTCAGCCAGCTGTCATTGTAAAACTGTTATGAAGCACTCTCGGTTATCAAATTGCTCGTGCGGTTTATGTTCTGGGGGGTCAGGATTAACGCATAATTCGTCCTCGTTTCTTGTAAAATAGCAAGGGTTTTATTTTTATTTAGAATGAAAATGGTATCATTTGGTGTTTCAAGTTTCCTATAGTCATTTTCGATGGTAGGCTAAATAATGGAGACCGCATGTAGGGTATAATAGTTTATTTTGGTTTTGTTCGTCCCTGTTTACAACCCTTGGAAATGTATAGGTTTCCTTTCCCAAGATCATTTTGTGTTGTTGCTAATGAGGTCATCGGATCGAGTATTGTTATAAATTATTAAATATTAAGAAAGGGCTTCAATTTGTTACCATTTAACCCGTTTTGGTTTATTGTAATTTAATTTTCCAAAGTATTCTTTGTGATCTTTTACACTGGTTTATACTATTATTTTGGAATTTCTCTGGGCTTCCTGAAGGCTGATGTCTGAGGCCCTGGAGACTGTTCTG